>VYZT01048745.1:0-12024 GCA_013400735.1 Pomatostomus ruficeps
TGTCCCCCCCTCACCCGGCGCGGCCATGAAGGCGACGCCGCTCTCCAACTGCGAGCGGCGCTTCCTCCTCCGCGCCATCCAGGAGAAAAAGGTGCGCAGCCGGCATCCCCCTCCCTGACCCCTTCTCCCATCCCTGCCCCGATCCCCCTTCCCCAGCGCGGTTGTCCCCGGGATCCGCCCCCGCGGTGGCACCGCGTGCCGAGCATGGCGCGCTGAGCCGCTCCATGTGTGTGTATCCGTGTGTGTGTTCCCGCAGCGCCTGGACGGGAGGCAATGCTACGACTACCGCAACATCCGCGTCTCCTTCGGCGCCGACCGCGGCTGCTGCATCGTGGAGCTGGGCAGGACCAGGTGGGCGCGGGGGCTCGGCCGCGGGGCCCGGCTCCCAAACCTGCGGAGATCGCTCTAAAGGGATTTTAGCCTTTCCAGCCTTGAAGTCGTGGTATTTCAAGGGTAGGAGCAAAGAGGAAGAGATGGAAAGGAAGGAAGCGGGAAAAGGATGGGGTTTCAGTGTTGATTTTAATTACAAATAATTTATAAGATGCAAAATTACTCCCAAGCCTTCATCCTTTTATTCACTGATCTCGCATTTTGCATTCTTCTACAAACGCAACGACCCTTTTTTGCCTGTGGAAAAGTGAAGTACATGCACTTAAATAAATATTTCATTACAGTTTCTGATGTGTTCGAGTCAGTTTTTAGTCTTAAAAAGACAGGAGTATGTTCTAATTCCCACATTTGGTTCTTTCAGTTGTTGATCAGAGTTTAAATGTGTATGACAGGCGTTGAACAAGAAACTGTCAGGAGTGAGAATTACAGACTAAAACCCTAAATGCATGCTTTTTTCCCAAGTATGTGTTTAATTTCTATATTTTTCCTGATATGTTCTGTGACTTGGTGCTTTATGTACCTTGGCAGGGTTCTCGCACAGGTCTCGTGTGAACTCGTTCCCCCCAAGCCCAGCCGGCCCACGGAAGGTGTGCTCTTCTTCAATCTGGAGCTCTCACCCATGGCTGCACCTGGGCTGGAGCCTGGCAGGTAAGGAATGCCTCAAAATGACTAAACGAGGATGGCATAAAAGCCACTGTAATCCTATTAATCTCGGGTTAATTTTGTTCCAACAGACAATCCGAGGTACTGGTGTCACTGAACAGACTGCTGGAGCGATGCTTCAGGGATTCCAAATGCATTGACACTGAATCTCTCTGCGTTGTTGCCGGTGAAAAGGTAGGAAAACCTCCTAATTTCTGGTGGATTTAAACTAAAAGGTACACGTAATCCAGTTTTAAGTTGGGCTCTGTCTTGTTCTGGAAAGTAGAAATGCTGATTTTAGGTTAATGTAAAGATCCACATATCTGACTTGACAAGTATTTTAATTTGCACGTCTGCATAGGCTTTCTGAAGTAGCTGGGACCCTGCATGCTCAAATATTTCTATGCAGAATAAGGTTTACATTGTACTGAAATGTTGCATATTTTGTCATCATTAACCTGGCACAGTGGTATCTTGGAATGTGCTGAGATCTCTCATCTTCTTAAGCAAAGACCTAAGAAATGTATGCTGGTTCTTTTTCTGGTTCAAAAAATGAACTTTTCTTGAAAGTTCGGAATCATATCTCAGCTTACCAAGCAGTTTTGTGTTTTTCTGGGGTTTGGCAAATTCGGCTGGACATGCACCTGTTAAACCATGATGGTAACATCACGGATGCTGCCAGCATAGCAGGGATTGTAGCTCTGTGTCATTTTCGCAGGCCAGACGTGTCTGTGCAAGGAGAGGAAGTAACTGTGGTAAGTGGTTTGGTTTTTTAAAAAAATTCCCTTAAATTTCTTTGTCATTTCAAAATTAAATGAGTTTCATAACTAACTGTATTCTGGGCCAATTCCTTTCAAAGTACACTCCTGAGGAACGTGATCCTGTCCCCTTGAGTATCCACCACATGCCCATTTGTGTCAGTTTTGCCTTCTTCCATCAAGGGTAAGATTTTGAGGTCTTACATACCCCTATAACGGCTGTAAGGCCTGTTTACCCATAGTTATTAATATGCAAACCAACTCCTTTGTTTAGTTGTGTTTAAGTGTAGTAACTTCTCTTGGATTTCCACTGTTGCCTGACATTTCAAAACTTGATTTTAGGACCTATTTATTGGTGGATCCAACAGAACGCGAGGAGCGGGTGATGGATGGGCTCCTTGTAATTGCCATGAATAAACACCAGGAAATTTGCGCCATCCAGTCCAGCGGAGTGGTTATGCTGGAGCAGGATCAGGTAAACCTCTGCCTTGGCCAGTTCTTCTGTGGTGTATAAACTGGTTCCTGTGCTGCCGTCTTGGTATGGAAATACCCATGGCATTTGGAAGCTGAGAAATCAATTGTCTGATTTTATTAGAAAAGATGGTGTATTTTTAGTCCTAGTGGAAAAGCATAGTACTACTGTGTACCATGCTGCAGAAGGGATGTAGAAATGCATAGTTTTTGATCAGATATGCATCTTTTTATTTTCCCTGTGATTTGCCTGAGAAAGCCTGGAGATTATTTCCAGTTGCACTCTGGAGGCTGTTAACTTTTTGCATAACTCTCAGTGAATCTAATCCCTCGTGCTAAGGTGCCATATTTTAAAGTGTTTGTAATTCCTGTGATTTAAGTGATTCCTTATGATGCTCCACAGTTTCAGTTAAAAATTTCTTGCTTTCCTGGTTGTAAACTGATTTTTGTATGTGTAACAAACAGATTCTGAGATGCAGTAAAATAACAGCTGTGAAGGTTGCAGAAATAACAGAACTGATTCAGAAAGCCTTGGAAAACGACCAGAAGGCCAGGTGAGTGTTCTGGGAAGGGATGGAAGTGGGGGTTTTTAAGAAGTGTGGTAAAAATGTCAATTTGTGGTTTCAACAGCAAATTATCTTCACTGGTGTTTGTTTTAAATAGCAAGCATTTGTATATTTGAACTTGAAAAGAGAAACCATTTTTAGGTTATCCTGAAATAACGTCTGTCTCTGAATGACCAGGAAAGAAGGCGGGAAGTTTGGCTTCGCAGAATCCATACCCAACCAAAGGATCACTGCCTTCAAAATGGACAGTGCTGCTGTGGACACCAACGATGTGGAGGAACAGGCCGGAGAAATCATCGCTAAAGCCGACCCTCCTGCAGAAGTGTATCTTTTCCAGGGTGTTACTCGGGGGAAAACCAGGCTAAACACACACCTGAGATTCCTCATAGCCTAGGGAGGCATGTAGCCTTCAGAGGAAACATCATCATCATCATCCTGGCTTTGGTTCTGTCTGTTTTTAATTCCTTGCCTAAAGGACAGAGCCAAGGTCAGGACTGATAATTACAATGGCACT
This sequence comes from Pomatostomus ruficeps, assembly GCA_013400735.1. Lineage (NCBI taxonomy): Eukaryota > Metazoa > Chordata > Aves > Passeriformes > Timaliidae > Pomatostomus > Pomatostomus ruficeps. The sequence continues at coordinate 3,342 of VYZT01048745.1, forward strand.
CTGAACTCCCCTTTTAGGGCTGTTCTCCCCCAGATTAAAAACCACCTGGTTTGCTCGCGGAATACAAAGAATTTTACCAGCAAACACCAAGGTTTTCCTTAACTCCTGCAGTTTTGCCAATCCAGTGTTGCACACGCCTGGGACAGCCCAAATTGGGGAAGGGGTAGAGAGCTCCTGGGGAGACCTTGAAGAATCCGACAAGGAAGAAGCAGCGGAAGAGGAAGGTGAAAGTGAGGCAGCTGCTTTTGAATGTGAGAAAGTGGAAACTCAGGATACGAGTACAAGCAGAGAAACTAAGAATGGTAAGTATTGGTTTTTCTTGGTATCAGATCTTCTTATATCACTTTATTAGCGGGTCAGAATTAAAAAGTGAAAGGTCCTTAGGAAGAAAGAACCAATGTAGCCACTTTACACATTTGCTAATTCCACGTGACCTGGTCAGTTGTCTTCAAAACTTGATTTCTGTAGTGTAGGGAGGGCTCCAAATGAATCAGTAGCCCCTGTGAATGTTTCTTTAAAAATGCTGTGGTTGTTAATTACAGGAGTTGTTTGTACCGAACTGATCAGCAGTTCGGGGTTGGTGGGGTTTGTGTGTTTTTTAGATGAACCCATTGTCCTGTCCGACAGCGAGGAGGAAGAAGTTGTCATTCTGGAACCACAAGAACTACCAAGGAAAACAAGGTAACCAGGAAGTGGAATTGGGAGGGGGAAGGAGTTTGTAAGGAGTATTTCCAGGAAGGACAGGTTTGTGGCAAGGCCAGGAAAGGTTTCAATTGGTCAAAGGGAATACAGATATAGCTGAGAGCAAGGAAGTTTAAATCCAGGCTAAATCTGTGCTGGGAGGCCAGAGGCTGGCTGGCCTGCAGCTGTCTGAAATAGTTGTAGGTATTTGACTCATTTTAGTCCTTCCAAAGGGAGCGAGAACATTAAGGTGGATCTCAGTCAGCGGCTCTTTAGAGCTGCTGCAGGGATTCCATGTGCTGCTCTAGAGCTGATGTTGAGTTTTACCTCTGAGTGAGATTTGCTGCTGTATCCCTACACTAGCCCTGGAAACCCTTGGCACCAAGTGTGGTGGGAGGTTGCCAAGTTACGGATAATCAGCGTATGTTGTTTTGAAAAACTATTCAGTATGCTTCTCTGATACCACTGTTGTTTGCTGGCAGAACACAGACCAGATCCAACCAGGAAAATCCAAGTAAGAAAGCATTTAATAAAAGGAGAAGAAAGAAGAAAACTTCTCGTTAAAGCCACCATCCCTCCCACAGGAATGCTGTATAATATGGATTTTGGTGTATTATTACTGAGCTTATTTTTGTAGATAATTTTATTTCCTCCCCTCCCAATATCTGGTTCTGCATTTATGTATATTTTAAAACTATTGTACACAGATTTAAATAAAAAATGGTGCCTGTAACTGAAATTCCATGTTTGGCATCCAGCTGCAGCAAAAACTCACCCAGTTCAGCTTTCTTCACAGGGGAAGATTAATGTGCTGTGATCAAAACCTTCTTGCCCCTGTTACTCCACATCTTACCTTGTACTCAAATTGCCTTTTATGAAAATCACCAGAAATGCATGGACTTAAAATAGCACAGAACTTCAGCAATGGTGTTTCTTAAAAAGTTTAATTAAATATTACATGCAACAGACAGGAATGCTTCTTGAACTATAGGCGAAGAATTATGCTCTGAATTTAGGATCAGGCAAAACAAAGAGACAAGGAGGATTCCAAAATACCTGATCTGGCACTTGGTTTGCGAACAAGTGACACTGGAAACACACACATATTTACAGAGTGAAGCAGGGCTATTTTACAGGTGACCTCAGTGTTGCATGAGCTGTGAACAGGAGAGAAGTTACTGTTGCAGATTTTACATTCTCCAAATCAGGTTAAGAACTTAATGTAAAAAAAAAAAAAAATTGAAAAAAAAAATATAAAATTGCTCCCAGCCAGGCAAAGCTTGAATCAAGTTTGCTCTATCAGAAAGGGACCAACCTACAAAACCTTTTCTCTCCAGGAGCTAAACCAGTGCATTTTCTTAGTGTCGGTTCTTCCAACTCAAAGTCACTGTCCTGAGTACAAAAATGGGTCAAGATGCAGTTCCTTCTGAATTCCATAGTACCACAAGACTGTAAACTTCTTCAGAAAAAAGAACAGTGTTCTTTGCACTGCTGTTTCTCTCTCCCACGTAACATCTCATCCCTACATTCCTTGGAGCCTTTAGTTGGAAAGGACTAGAAGTTAACCTGGATAGGCTTAACAACAGTACAGTACAACCTGCGATATGCTGTTCAAAGCTTAGAAGCAAAAGCTGGAATTGTCCAATATTAACTTTGGAGAATGAGAAGGTGGAAAAAGACATTAAATTGCAGAAGTGAGAGCTGCCCTGAGGAAGGAGGAATATTTTCATGCTGGGCAGAGATGCCAGCCCCTGACTGAAGGTTTTTTGTTAGGCTGCAGAGGAAGTCATGTTGATAATGGTGAAGGTAAAGTTCAGGGAGCGTGGAAGAATTTTTCTCTGTGCTATGGGAATAGCAAGGGAACAAGTTCCATGGAAACTCGAGCACAGCTCTTTGATTAAGCACTAATTAATACTAAAACCCACTGAAGTCCTTTCACCTAGGTACTGCTACTTGCTCTTTTTCTGGAGAAAACAATTCTCCAGAATTAAATGCTTTAAATTACCCCTCCAATGTTCGTATTTCTCAGTGGTCTTGGAATACAGCACAGAAAGGAAGGGGAAGGCAGAACCCAGTTTCCCAGGAAGAGCACTGTGGCCTGCTATCTTCAAGTAATAGCTGCCAGTCAGCATTGCCGGTTACCCTTCCAAGGTCACGAGCAGTGAAAAACACATTCCTGCCTATATCAACTGTCTCTCCTGCAAGGTTAAAGGGTTTCCAGCCCCAAGCACCAGACATGATACACTGCACTGGCTCTCCCCAGCTCCTTCTAGCATTTCAGTGGCAGCCTGCTGAAATTCATCCAAATAGAGGCAGCTGGCCACTGAAATGTGGTTCTTCATTAGCCATCAGAACATGCATAGAAGTCCAAGTGCATCCCAAGAAGCTCAGATTGGCCAAAATGGCCGCTTCTGCTGCATATTTTGACCAGATTTTTGACCGCCACTCGACTCCATTGGTTTTGTAACTGAGGTTGTTCAGGGAAGGCCCAGGCAGCAGCACAAGGGTGAGGGCAGAGTAGTAACTTTGTAATTGCTGAGGTGAGACAGAGTTGTGTCTCACTAACACCTGCTTCTCAGCCTGACAGAGATGATGATTTTAAAAATATTATTTTAAATAGCCCACACCCTAATAGCTGTCCGACATCTGCAAGGAGGAGTTCATACTGCTGGATGCCCAGATAACCAGAGATTCAGCACCGACTCAACTTCAAGAGGCACAGGTTTAACAGGGCAGGCAGCCCTTGCCAAAAAGCTTTAGAAATGCGTGCCAGTTTAAGATGCCAGTACTACCCCTCAGTGATTTCAAGCTATTGGCGAGACCACTAACATCAGATACAAAAACTGTTTATTAGCCAACCTGGAAATGGCTTAATCCAGCCCATCTCCGTGCCCTTGCTGCTTTACACTCAAACAGCAGGTACAGGGCAGCATCACTCCATTTACATAGGCTGAAGGTAAACATCCACTTGATCTAATGCTGATTGAATGCCAGTTTGCTCATGTAACAGTTCCAGAACTAAGGAAAAACGTGGCACATTTTTGCTGTGTGCCTCAGAGGAGCTCCTCCCAGGCACGAGGGGTGTACGGAATTCATGCTGCTCTGCACGCCGCCCATCCGTGCCGGAAGACATTCCCTCCACGTGAGGGCACGGAGCACCAGTTCACCCCCCTGCAGTTTAATCCCTCCACCAGCCCTAAAGAGGTACAAGGCAAGCAGACTGAGGACTAATTTTCCCAGTAGGCATCAATGGACTTTTGGGATGGCCAACACATCGGTGGGAACTCCATGGGTTTGGATTAGTATCAGTTTTACACTTGGACTAACAAATACCGACAGCAAGACCATGTTCTGCGTAGTGGAAGCGCGAGGTATGGACTGGTGCAGGGGTTTTAACTGTGCAGCCCCTGCAGCAGAGCATTCAGCCTTTCCCCTGATGAAGATCTGCCACAACATTATACAGCAATCAGGGCACGTCCTAAAGAGCCTCAGGAGTCAGTTCCAGCAAGGAGTTCTCCTCATGGCCAGAGAGTTTCTTCCAGTTTTGTAGCCATTAAGGCACGTTTGGGATCTATGCTAAGTCTCAGTTTAAACTAGACAGGATAAAAATGCTACTGATACTCCGTGGAGTCCAAGCCTTTCTTACCCGGTAGAAAAAGCCTTACTATAATAATGCACTGCTCATATTAACGTTTAGTCTATAATTAGATAAGCAGTCTCAGACTTCACGTGGCCTGCATGGTTAATTCTGTGCCTGAAGAGAACATTGTGATAAAAACACAGCTAAAACTCTTAACAAGATTGCATGTACAAAAGATTTACATTAAAACCACATGGAACTAAACTTCATAATTGAAGTCATCAAAGCCTGTATTCATATTCTGGGTGATCATGTCTAGAATTCTGAACCACGTTTAAAACTGTACATCATTTCCTGGTAATATACATCTCTTAAAAACATCAGTCTCTTGATTATTACAATAAGTTTAGTGTGTCTGGTGGGTCAATGAGCGATACTCCATGGTACCTAGAGAGGGAAAAAAAGAGGCAGGATGTCATCTGGCTCGAGTGTTCTCTGCCACAAAGGGCAGCATAACACACTGCAGTGAAGCACATTTCCCACCAGGCAGGAAACGTTCTGGGCCTTGTTGGCTGCTGTGCCCCACACAGATTTTTAGGAGCTTTAGGTATCACCAACTGTAGGAATGTCAAGAAAATTCCTCCAGTTTCTACCTGACAGTTCAGGCAGCAATGGAACACCAAGTATTGCTTGACAGACCACCATGCAAAAACCCAGGGAGTCCCTGTTTCACTGAGGAGGTGGATTTGGTTAGCTGAGTCTACCTGAAGACTCAAAGGATCGATCCCACACCCACACCCTGCCAAGCAGTTCTGTGTTTGGACAACTGAGGCGTTAACACTTGCACAGATACTCACTTGGTACTCTTGTACTTTTCCCGTATGGACTGTTGTGTGTGCTGGGCTGCTTTGAGGTAGGTGTTGTGGAGGTCCATGAGGCAAGGCTTGATGTCTTCAAGGGTGTAGCCAGTTACTTTGCACAGGGATTCAGGCTGAGGGGAAAAAAGAAAGGGAGAAGGACATTGGAATATTGCTGTTCGCTTAAGTGGATGACCACTGGTGGAGTTTTTCGCTTCCTGTTGAAACCCTATTCCCTTACCTCCCCATCTTATTTTTCAAATGCCACAGGGAGCAATCCCTAATTATAGGCCAGGAGCACAGAGGGGCTGCAATTCCTGCAGCCCAGCCCCAGCACTCAGGACTGTGTACAAAGACCCTGCACACACAGGGAAGCCCATGAAGGCTCACGCTGGAGCGCTACGTACCCAGGTTTGTCCAGTGAGTGTGTAGTCTGCCAGATGAAACGCTGCAGCAGCAATAACTGATGGCAAGTACTTCAGGTAAGGATCAGCATCAATTAGACTCAGCTCTCCCAGGTACTGCAAGGGAAACAAGCAAGGGAATCAGCTACTTCCAAAAGTTAACAGTTGCATTAGCACCCTCATTTAAGTTTCCAATCCTGCCATCAGTTGGAGGAAAAGCTTTTATTAGTTTCCACTTACTTCCTCTTCAAGCATCTCCTGCTAGCTACTGTCAAACAGCATTCCAACACAGGCTTTCCCAGCACATTTTATAGTTAGGGACATATAAGAACTAAAGGGAAGAGAGCAGTCAGGTCTGACCTTTGCACTGAGAGACAAAGGCTTCTGTTTAGGAGCTCTGGTACCAACCATACAGCTAGGATTTGTTATACCTTCATCTGAAATGTTATCTGTGCTCTGCTCTAGAAATTAGCCTCTGGATTTAGAGCTTGCTGCTTGTTGAGGGGAAAACCAAAACAAAAGTCCTTTTTTTGCCAATATGTGTGTGGGGGTAGATGTGGCAGCTGTAGATAAGAGCGAGGGAAACATCTATCTAGCAGTGCTACAGCTCCCAGTTTCAAGTTCATTAATCTCTGCCTGCTCTGAATAAGGGCGCATGCTTGAGCCAGGCCAAGTGCCAGCCTCTGATAAGAATGGAGTATCCCAAACAGAAAGTGGCAGTAGGAGTGTTAGTTCCCAGCAGTGGGGCACCACTTCTGGAGGAGCACTCTTCACAAGGTGTGTAGATGTTATATATATATATGTGCAATAAATATCTGCAACAGAACTCTCTAAGTACATGGGCTGAGCTAGGAATTCTTACCATTGACAGGCTCTCCACTTTAGCATCTGTCTGCTGGTGTAGGAAGTACTGGGTGAGGAACTGGTTGATCGTTGGAGCCGCCAAGTCAAATGACAAAACCTTCAGAATTAAGTGCTCCATCCTCAGGACCTGCTTCTTGGTGTAGGTGTCGTCTGTGATGTAGACAAACTCGGCTACTTCTGGAGGGTAGATCTCCTCAAACTTTCTGCCAGGAGAAACGTTTATGAATGAATAATTGAGTGTCAGAAAACCACCAACATTTCATGAAGTGCTCATTTAAATTCTGACTTGGGAAGGAGCTGGGCACTGGTGCCAATCAAGTTTGCTGCAGTTGGTTCAGTAGCTTTTGAATCAGCAGGATTTGAAATTAGAGAGCTACAACAGCATGATAATTTAGGACCCAGGAATTTGGGACTTGGAGTTAGTGAAATTCCCGAATAACCCACTAAAATTAGTACTTGGGGCAAGCACAGCTTTCTTTTCACATGCCTTATGCATGTTCCCTCAAATACTGTTTAGATGCCGGCTGCTGCAGCTGGAAATAATGGATCCTCACTTTAGGGGTGAACTTCAAAGATAACTGCCAAGCTTTCAGGCGGATAATTCTGATTTTATCCTAGCATGAAGCCCTCCCAGGTGAATCCTGCTCTAGGCAACAGAACAGCCACAAGATTTCCATCTGTGTGAAACCAGCAGGTGGAACTTGAAATGAAGCAATTTCACTTACGATGCGAGCAGCATAGCTGCAGTACCCACAAGCTGAAGTTTTCCTCTCAAAACAGACATGGAAGAAAGAAACCTATCAATGTAATTTACAGCTAAGTGCAGGGTTTCGTTCTGTAATTTGTATTCTTCTCCAACTTCCACCAGCCAGTCCACAAGAATAGCCCGCATGTTGTTCGTGATGTCAGGTTGTTTCTTCATGTAACCTATTTTGGGCTTGCATTTCACCTGTAGATGACAGATAGAGTTGAGTTTGTACCACGTGCTGGTAGGGTTTAAACTGTTTAAACTCCATTTATCACAGTTCAACAAATCAGAAGTAAACACCGGGGAGTTTGGGATCAGTAAGTTCTATTTCTGTAATCTTGGTTTCCAGCTCCTTTGTGGCACAATCAACTTTGTCACAGTAAACCAGTCTTGTGTTCTTATTTCTCTCTTTCTAGCAAGCTCTAATTTAGTCTCTGTCGTGGTAACTCATGTTTAGATGCATTTCTCCACCCCAAACTCTTCCCCCGTGGGCTGTATGCAAATCAGAAAAGAGACAGCAGCTCACCTCCATTTCCCTCAGGTACGTATGGATTTCGCTGATATAGTCTGGCACGTTATTAACGTTTGGTGCTTTCTCTTCTGGTTCTGAGGTTATTGAAATATCCATAATGCTTGGAGAATCTAAGCAGAGCATAACAGCCATGTTAAAATGGGAACCATCACAGCACTCCCTCACAGCACAGGGAACCTTGTGCGGGCTCACTCAGCTGCGCTGGGAGTTGAGGAGGCTCTAAGGAAATCAAATGTTACGGGAACAGGGAAGCTTCCCCTTCCCCTTTCTCTTCTTCCCGCTAAGAATAAAGGGATGGAAAACTCTCTTGCAATTATGTAGTGCTCAGTGCACCCTGTGTTACCTTGTTACATAGATGAGGATCCTGTAAGCTTAGATCGTGCTTTAAAACAGGGCTGGGGTGCCAGAGCTTTTTGTAGCCTGCAGAGGTGGATCACAGGGAAACCAGCCCTCAGATATTCACACATGTCTTACAGAAGATGGATCCTGCAGTTCCCATTTTTCACATACTGGGAAGAGCTCAAAACACTTGCATGACCACCTGGGAGAAAAACCTTTTACATCTTGGGATCTGCCTGGGTAAAGTCCCCTTCAAACTCTGTAATGGTAGCAAAGGCCAAGGTTTTATGGGTTGCTCTTGTCTGTAATCTGGCTTCTCTCATGCGGTACCGATAGTTAAAGTTATAAAGTATAAAACTGCCTAAGAGAGCGGGGGATAAGAACACAGAGGCTCGGCTGGATTGGTGTTGCATCCCGGTGGCAGGCTCCAAGGAACCAAACCACAGCCCTGCAGGGAGCTCTGGGAACCATTCCCCGGGCGATCGGCTCCCCGCTTGCCGGGCCCGGGCCCCGAGGGGAGCAGGCGGGCCGGGGTGTCACGTACCGAAGCTCAGCTCCATGGCGTTGCCCAGGGGCGCCAGGGGCCGCCGCTCCCCCAGGGCGCACACGGCCGCTCGCAGCCCCAGCGCCGCCTCCTCCTTGCGCCCCGCCGGGCCGCCCCGCTGCCGCCGCGGCTCC
>VYZT01048745.1:12190-28750 GCA_013400735.1 Pomatostomus ruficeps
CGGAGCGGCGGGGCCGGGGACAGGCGCGCCTGGAGCCGCCCGCGCCGTTCAAGTAGCCCGCGACTCTTGAACCGCCCAATGGGCGAGCGCGGCGTCACGGCCGCGCCGGATGGGGCGGGAGGGGCACGGACGGACGGACAGACGGAGGGACGGACAGACACACAGGGAGGGCTGAGCCCGCCCCCGGGCCATGGGGAGGGAAGGGAAGGCGGCTGCCGGCGACGCCAGGCCCCGCGCCCGCCCGAGGGAGGGGAGAGAAGCGCCTCGGGCCTTCCCGCCGGGAACGGGTGTGGGAAGCGTGCTGGAGCTTGCCCAGCCCGACCCGTGAATGCGTCCTGGCAAGAGCCCCGCAGGGACACGGCGGGGTGGAGTCGGGAGAAAGGCAGGCTCGGGGCACGGAGACCTCATCACCTTCTACAGCTCTCAGAAAGGAGGGTGCAGTGAGGCGCCCGCAGTGAGGGGACAAGAGGAAATGGCCTCAGGAGGAGATGGGAGATTTATATTATCGAAGAATCACAGACCACAAAGTTAATCTTGTTCCCACCCCCCTGCCGTGGACAGGGACACCTCCCACTATCCCAGGCTGCTCAGAGCTCCATCCAGCCTGGCCTTGAACATTTCCAGGAATGGGGCATCCACAGCTTCTCCGAGCAACCTGTGCCAGGGCCTCACCAGCCTCAGATCAGACAATTAGGAAAAAAATTGTCACTGGGAGGGTGGAATAGGTTGCCCAGGGAGGTGGTGGAGTCACCATCCCTGGAGGTGTTCAAGAGGTGTCTGGATCTGGCGCTGGGGGATGTAGTTTAGGGATTACAGTGATAATGGTGAAGCTCATGGTTGGACTTGAGGCTCGGGAAAGGTCTCTTCCACCCTTGATGATTCTGCGCCACTTCCATGGAGTTGGTCTTTCTCACTTGTGAACAGATCTCCATCTCCACTGGCTGCTTCATCTCTTCTAATTTTAAATAAAACCAAGTAAGAAGGTGGGTGGAGTTTTGAAATGAAGCACAAGGAGGCTGGAGAAGCACAGAGGAAGTTTAATGCCATCCATTCCTAAACAAAGGTGGCTTTAAATGGAGCTGTCATCAGTCTAAAATTCAGAGTTCTCCCCCCTCTGCACTCCCAGCTGCATCAAGTCTGGTGAGAGTCTCATACCACATTCTCAACACAACAGGCAAAACTGAGTTGGGTACAGCTTAAACACATGGATTTCTTCCAAATCTATCCAAGTCTCTGGAAACCAGTTTCTTCATCCATTCTTGCAGCTGGGGGACAGGCTACTCCATGTAGTCTTAAACAGTAGTGAAAACATTTCTGCCAGAAGGATATTTAGTATTTACATCTGCTCTTTCTTCAGCTATTAACACTGTACATAGAACCTCTGCACACAGTTAGCATACACACAACAGTTTATATGAAGTTTACCGCTATCCAATATGATAATAAATATGAATAAAACTTAAGGGCTGAGAGTACAACAAAAAAGTAAAAGAGTTTTTCTTTTAAAGTGTTTTGGACTTGATAGTGAAATGCCTTGGTTAAAACCAGAAAAATTACTCTGCTTTTTCCTTGGTCAGGCAGCATCAAAAAAAGCGATCAATCCGTCTTGATCACAGCCATCCAGAATTTCCAGAAGGAGAGGAACTTTGGTTTTCACGTTGGTGCCTTTAAACTTGAATTTATCTATGAAGAGATCTGTGATCATACCTGCAAAGATGAAATTCCAGGAATTAGAATTTGCCTTGTTTTCAGTAGGAGGTATCTACTTTTAGCTCATGATTATGTACCAACTACTCCAATGGATAGAAGAAGACAAAACTTTTTTAACTTCACATTTTAAACAACAGTTTAGCTGTAAACAAATCCAAGCCACTTAACTTTTATATATTCTTAAATGCCTTCCTGAACTTGAACACTATCTTTAACCATGTCCATAAAGATAAGAATTATCTAAATATAAACAGCTGTCTAACTATTTCGGCCGTGTCTCTGGACATCAAGCCCCATTTCAATAAAGCGGAATTATCAACAAACCATAAAGTCTCTCGAGATGTGCGGGTTGTCTCTTGTATTCCTCCAGCAGCTGATCTGCCTCTTCCAAAATGCTGCGGTATTTCGGGAGCAGGAAGTCCACGTTTCCTTCATGAACTTGTAATTCCTCAAAGACAGTTTAAAATGGTAAGAACTAACAGCAGGTAAGTAAGAAGAAATTAAGCTTGGATATGTCAGAAGGAAGCACTTCAAAGGGAAGACAATCCCTTTCTGAATTAACAAGAGTTATTTTCAGAGTGCCTCATTTTCTAGTCTTCTCATGAAAGGCCAGATGTCACTTTGTCACTTCACAGACTGGATTCTCAAAATCCTGTGTATTACAGCTTCCAGCTCTGAGCCACAACAGGATCACACCATTTCATCAATCATTAGATTATTTTACTGCCTATCAATAAGTTATCATCCAAAAAATGAGTGACAAAGTCGTTTGTTGAAGATTTGCTGTCTAAAAAAAGCCTAAAACCAGCAAGATGTACAACACCATTATTATGCACAAACACAATATTAAGAATAAATTCTCTTTTGTCGTTTACATCCCTGGTTTGCCAAACCAAGCCCAAGTGAAACCCTTGTAGTGATAATAAAGATACACACTGTTCTCATTGGTAGCCAGCTTTTCTACTCTCCAGAGAGTTCTGACAGGTATTTGATGCCCCAAAATGGACAAGAGAGAATTGGTTGTCCATTTTCACCTCCCTTCCCATTAAATAAAAAAATACCAACTTGATGATGGTGAGTTTTTAACAATAAAACCCTGGTTGTTAGAAAGAAAGTCCAAGAACTGAGACAGGCTGGCTAACTGGTACCTCCCAACGGTATTAAATAAAAGATGAAAAAGCAGGTGATTCAGAAATTATGAGACAATGGGATGAAGTTCCAAAGCAATGAAATTGCGTCTGGCCCGGATGATCTAAAAAACTTAAATGTTAGTAGAAAGAGAGACAGAAGGAGCTGGAAAATAACAGCAGGCTAGAAGAGAACATTAGATGATGAAGCTGGCTGCCTTTCTACTGTCCAATTTAAGCATCCTCAGTAATCCTACATGTCGTTCACTAGTTATATACCAAAAATGAGAATTTTCTTAAAGAAATGTCTCCTAGACACTTAAAATACATGGTTTAATTTAATTTCAGGGAACAGAAATGGAACAGACCCCACATGACCCACACCTGACCTGAACTGTGGTTTGGTATCTGACAGTATAATCCCCCACAAAAATCAAACCCCAGGAGTTCAGATACTCACTCTCAAAGCATCTATTAAGTGAACCTTCTTGGCCAGCAGCTGCTGATACTCTAATTTGGGGTGGATAAGCTTTAATGTGTGCCTCACAGATTCTTCATTCACATCTACCAGGGAGTCAAAAAAAAGAACCCAAACAAGCAAATGAGTACTGCACATTCCATCTGTATCAAGTGAACCGAAGGACAACAAAATAGAGAAGGAATTTTTACCGTATGATATGTTGAGATTAATCTTCCTTTTCGTAGCCTCTTTGGAAAGCACATCTTTGAGGATGGATATTGTAGAGATGTTGTCAGATTTAAAATATCCCTCACCTTTTCTATAAAAGAAGAAAAATTTTAAATAAATAAACACATATGCATGCTAAACATATTATTAGGTTTAGTAATTGTATTTTACCTGTAGGTACTTTCAAGCTGTGTTCCCAGGAAGGTGTTCTGAAAATAAAAGGTGACGCACTCTCCAGCAGGAGTCTTTTCGGGCACCTCAGGCAAGCAAAACACAACCCAGGAGTGAATCTCAGCAAAACTGAACTGGCCTTTGAGCATCAGTGTATTCATGGGCCTGTGACATGGTGAAATTAAAAGAGAAAAAGGACAGATAATAGTTAAGAAGGAGGGACTCTGTCCATGTAAAAGGAGTTTAGTTCTACGTGGTGGTTTCCTTTTAACCAGCACCCTGTAAAAAATCAGGGCTCTCCCCAAGCACAGATCCATATTGCAGATTACAGCTGCTTTTCTGCACTTTGAGATGCAAAGCTACAAGCACATTCAGGTTTTACCTCCCACTAGGCATGTCAGAGCTGGGAAAAAAAAAAAAACCAACAAGTTGGAAGTTTTTGATGTCCCATTGCAAGTTGTTAAACCTGAAATTTAGGACAAGGGTAAATAACTGACAACAGCAAATAGGACTAAGAGGGAGCCCCAGGAGCCTTCTGTGCTGTAAAGCCCAGATGGAGCATTTTTATCAACAACAGGGCACAGTGGAGCTCATCTGCACCCTGAAACTTTTGGTATAATCCCTTCAGTCTTTCAGTTTTGGTTTGAACCAGCAGATCCTTGGAGGCAATACGAGCTGTTAGCTGAGGGTGGGCAGAAATCCATTAGAAATTGTGCAAAATTCTAAGTTCCTGTAACAGAGAGATATGGGTAAAAAAGGTCTTGGCTCAGCTTTGGGGCTAAATTAGCTGTGAGAAAAAAGTTAGAGGAAAAGGGTGGAGCAGAGAATGAGGCTGAAACTGAAATGACACATTTACCTACACAGGAGTTTCCTTTCTACCACACCCTCAGCTCTACTAACACGGGGCAGTAAAATGAAAAATAACCCCAAAATATGAATAAAGAATGGCAAAGAACCCATTTAATCCATCATTTCTATTAAGAAATCTATGAAATTGAACTATAAGCTCAAACGTGTAGGTTAGGGGTTAGAAATTCCATACTTAAGTTTACAGAGCAAATGTTTCAGCTGGACTGTGTCGTTTTTTCCAAGCGAAAAAACCCATTGATTTTTCTTTGCAAATACCTGTCCTGGTCAATAGAATGAGTTCTCTGGTGAAGTGACAGTGGCTTAATTTGATATTGATGAACTTGACAGGTTTTTGGTTGAATTCTGGGAGTCACATATGCCTGAAGTGTCCCGTACTGCCCTTCAATGGAGCGAACCTGCAGAGAGAAAAGAAGGAGCCACAGAAAAGAAGAAAAGGGAACAAAATTATTTTACCACCGTCTGGAAATTTGGTGAATATTCCAAGTATGTTAAAAAAAGTCTGCAGTACCTCATGAGTACTGTATTTACTTGAGAGTGTCACTATAAATAATGCAGATGAGTTTTAAAACTAAATGGAGCAGTGTCCAATGAGGTGCTGCAGTATCAGATGAATCAAATATTAATAAAATAACACCCACTAACTCACTTTCTGATCAGGTAAAATAAAATTCTCAAAATGGAGAGTTTTACATAAACACTTATCAGATTAGGAGGCTGCAGTAAAGAAGAGAAAACCTCACGCCTGTGTGCACGTTGAGGATTTTCCTAATGAGGATTTCCTTCATTATTTCTCCTGCTGGTTGCACCTCCAATGAGGTGCTGCTGTATCAGATGAATCAAATATTAATAAAATAACACCCACTAACTCACTTTCTGATCAGGTAAAATAAAATTCTCAAAATGGAGAGTTTTACATAAACACTTATCAGATTAGGAGGCTGCAGTAAAGAAGAGAAAACCTCACGCCTGTGTGCACGTTGAGGATTTTCCTAATGAGGATTTCCTTCATTATTTCTCCTGCTGGTTGCANAAATAAAAAACCTCAAAATGGAGAGTTTTACATAAACACTTATCCGATTAGGAGGCTGCAGTAAAGAAGAGAAAACCTCACGCCTGTGTGCACGTTGAGGATTTTCTAATCAGGATTTCCTTCATTATTTCTCCTGCTGGTTGCCATAAAATGTGGGAATTTGGTGGATCCTTAAAAATAAACTTCAAACCACCCACATGGTTTTAAGCATAATAAGCACAGAATGACCAGATTTGCTCCCTCTCCGAAACACAAATCCAGTCTACATTCCCTTGTTAGTTCCTAAAGTAACTTCCTTCTAACACTTCACAGGATAAACGGTGCCAGAGCTTTCTCTCCACACCTCCCTCGGCTTTAAATTCCACACATTGCCTTCAGAAATCCTAAAGGCAAATAAAAAAGGAACACAGGCCTCAGATTAGAAGATTTTCAGGAGAGAACCAGCAGTAGAAACTGGACTGATCCAGGTAGAGAACTCTCCATTCCAAAGCAGGAATAACCATTAATTGATTGTGGAAGATATTTCGGAGCATTTTACCTTAAGTTCAAGTCTTGTAGTGTTTGCTTGGCATCTGTAAGTTGCAAGAAGAAAGTTGCTATTTGGCTGTAAACAGGAAAAGAAAAAAACAAACAGGAAAATAATACAAAATAGGCCTGTGGATTCACAAAATTTCTACTGGTCTGTTTTAACCATAAATGTTACAGTGAAGTTTTTGCTATGCATGCACAGTTATTTATAAGAGTTAAATACAAATAAAGCAATACTTGGGTCCCCTGAATATTCCAATTAGTTTTAATTACAGCAGAGTTAAAAAAAAAAATCTCTATAAGGAGAAAACAACCAAAGCCTCTTTAGTATCTCTACAAAGACTACACAGATACCTACTTTCCATCTGAAAAATGCATGTCAGCCTGCCTCATTCATCTACAAAATTAGTTCAACATTCAAAATCTAAAGCAGGATCAGTAAGAAAATACACCAGAAAAAGTGCTAAATTAATCATCATAAATGGCAAGAAACCTAAAATAAAAAGCTCATTTCTGGGAGCTGCAGGGCAGAAAAATGATGTGCAAATTCAGTTCTTAAAACTAAAACAGAGGACTGCTACAAGGAAAAAGATTTAACACAAGATTTTCATAATCCTAAAGTAGCTTCTGGATTTCCCCCCCCCGGCCCTCAGTGTCAATAGTAATTCTGTAACTATTTAAGTGTGTAATTATTATATGTAAAAGAAAACACACAAACATTTCACTGTCCACACAGCAGAACTGTCACATTCTAAAGATATATTTTTAGAAATTTACTAAGTAAGAAACATAACACTCTTCACCTAAATTACTTGCAAGTAAATATACGTGATTCCATGGAATCCAGAGAAGAGAGCAATACTGAATGTGTCGCTCACAATCCTCCTCAGGGATGAAAAGAGAGGAAAGGAGCAGATATTTTTGCACACATTTAGGCGTGCCTCACATCAGGACCTGCCTTTAATTCCTAATTCTGCAGTGTCTCTAATGAAGCTGTGCTCCCCACAATTACCAGGTGAGTAGTTTAACTGAGTGTATTTGAAATCACAGATAAATAAATCCAAGTTCTATTTTTATTACGCAGTGTTTGGAGTTTCCATCGTGCCACCTCTACAGACATCACCTCCTCTGCTTCACTCACCTCAGAATCGCAGCTGCTAAAACTGACAACGGCCGAATTTTTATCCACATCCAGCAAGTCCAGCGGGACATCACTCTGCAGAACACAGGAGGAAGGAGAAATGAAGAGCTTGCATTCCAAGTGCATTTACCCCTAACTGTCATCAATCTTTTTAATAAGGGAGAGGCAAGAAGATTGCTTGATCTGAGAGGCAAAAGCCTAACAGACATGCAGCTTACTACTTAATCCTGGAGTAACATGATGATCTTTTTCTTATTCCCTTACAGAGTCCTGAACTCCTGGAGGGCTGGCTTACCACAACTTCGGTGTAAAATCTGTAACTGTCTTTCAGACTTGAAAGGTAGATTAAACCACTCCATTGTTCCTCATTTAGCTACGGGAACATCAGATATTATGGAGTGGCAAATCAGCTGTAGCTTAGCATTGCTCTGTAACATCCTTAATAAAAACAGGATTTTTATTAAGGAGTGAAAAATAAAATCCTCCAGTATTTCTTTCCCATTTGTTATAGAAAACTCGCCTCATAAATTCCTCCTTGTCACATTTTTCGCCTCATGTACTTCCCAGAAGAAGGTAATTCAGTGCTGCTACTCTTTCTGACTACCAAAGATGATACTAATTTCAGCTGATACAGTAGGAGGAATAATTAATTAAGGTTGCTGTGATGGGCTGGAGTATCTCTCCCCAACTGCACACAAATCAGACGCTGTTCCACGCTGAAAGTGCACAGGTGGCCCATAACATTCTAAATTAATTTTCCACTACAGAGGGTACTTAACTGGCGAGTGAGAATGTGCACCTTATTTCAGATTCAGTTGGTGTTTAAATAAGGACATGCAAAAGCAACACGAAGTTACAAAGAAATCTTCTGTTGCAGCAGGCACTCGGGTCTAGTTTGGTAACGTAACGCTGCTCTGCTCAATAAAAGTTTGTTGTATTTGTTCCCTAGCAAGCATTTAGAGCAGTTCGTTCAATAATGCAGCATTCAACACTTCAGTTCCCTCTTGCAACAATTCAGACTTGTAAAAACCCGTGTATTTCAGATGCTCTAACTCGGCTTTTTGAACTAGAAAGTCTCTGAGTGTTTTATTTAAGCATCCAGGAAGCCGAGAAGAACAAAGCCCCACTGACCTGCACCAGGACATTGTCTATGGCTGTCTGCACCTCCAGGATGAGGCTGTAGCTGGCATCATCCTTGTTCAGTGTGAACTTGTCGTTCACACTGAATGCAGGTACGGAGCAAACCGTAGTGCTGGATTGAGAGGACTGCTGGTATTTCTCCCGTTCCTGAAGCACTTTTATCTGCAATTGTTCCAATTCATTCCTGGGAAAGGGAAACCACTCACAATGTCTTTTAAAAAGGCAACTGTGAAAGCTACCCTAGAAATGAAGTAGATAAAGCTTGCGAGGCAATCGCGTTTATCTCCTGTCCTCAATTTTCCAGCCAGAAGGGACTGATGACTCCCCTTCCATGTACTGAGCAAAGATAAAACATAAACTCTGTCACATGGACACGTGGATTTTACATGTTCCTTGCCTAAAGAGGTTTCTGGAGACACAGGAAAGCACAATCTCTTTCCTTCAAGAGTACAGTGCATCTTGAATAATATGGTAGTGACTTCTGTCCTGCCATCATTTAGAAGCTACAGAGCAGCACGGAAGAAAGGAATCTTATCTTGCTGATAGTGAGGAGGAAAGCATTAAGACATCATCATGTGAAGGCAAGACAGAAAAAGACTGTGAAATGAGGCTGCTATTCATTTCTACTTCGAAAAGGTCTGATGTTTCTACTTTGAAAAGATTTGATTCTACTTCTAGATATATTAATGACACAGAAAATCCAGTGAGATAGGAAGGAGAGATGACATTTCAGCGTTTAACATTTCAATTCTTCCATTTAAATTTCTTTCTAGCGCCATTACCTTAAGGATGAAATCTTGCTCTGCATTTCTTGACTTAATTTTAGTTCTTCACCTGATCCACCTTCTCTATGGACAGGTTCTGTAGTCAGTCCTGTCAGCCAGCCTAAACCAATATATGAAGTTTATATTCCTTATAAGCTAGAAAGAAAACTCTACACTCAGCTACTGTACGTCTGGAGTGATGTGTGTTCCACACCCTGGGTAGAGAGAATTGAGCCTAATTTAATCCTTTTTTGTAGGATTAACCTTAGACACTGAGCATCATTTTTTATGGGTTTCATTCTTAAATTGGAAAACATTACTTATTGCTTTTCATTAAGTACTTTGAGCAATAAATTCCTCTGGGACAGTTTTTAACTGAGCACTTGGATTTTTTCTCACCTCTCTTTTTCTGACAAAACCTTGAATTATTGGCAGTTCTACAGCTGAAAACAAAACAAAAGCTGTGCAGAGTGTTTATAACAAACTGTAGGCTGCACAGTGGGCTTAGAGATTCAATGCTGCTGCTTGAAAAAAGTAATACTTTTGCTTACTAAATTACATTTGTTTATAAATTTATAAACTACAAATTGATTATATTCTGACACCTCAGGCACGATATGCAGACCTGAATGGGTGTTTATAGCTCTGGTTATCTGCCAAAATCAGCCTAGTGCACATCCTACCAGGGTTCACCTCTGAAAGCCCACGGGGGAACACGGGCTTTCACTTTTGCCCTTTCTTCTGTGATCCATGGATCTTTCCAACATTCCCACTAAAAGAAGCCACAAATGACTTAGGCTGCAAGAGTCCTGTGGCCAGTCAAGCAATTTATTTGAGGTGTAAGAGTCTTTTGATGACCCAGAGAATGTTTAAAAGACTTGGAACACCATTATTTCCCAGTAACTGAGGATTGTATCTTGCCAAATGACAGGATTTTCGTTACAGGAAGTTTCACCAGGTTAAAATTTAGCACTGAAGGTAACTGAAGAGAGAGAATTAGCAATATTTTAGCTCCCAGCAGCTGACATATGCAGCATGTTTATCATGGCCTCTGTCACACTCAGGCCAATAGCTCAAGTCCTGCAGAGGAGCTGCTGAGATGCCTCACATGGGGGAGCTTTATTTTCTGCTAAAAGCAAAATCAACCCCATTTAAAGCCCTGTGAAGCTGAAAAGGAATGAAATTACGTAGAAAATGGAAAAACCAAAGAAAAACATGCTTGTCTATCAATATTTTTCATATAGATATAAAAAATCATAAATAATTCCTTCAGACATGCTCATTATTGCATCACAGTAAGGCAACATTTTACACCAAAGTGCAAAATGCCAGTCTCACTGTGTTACACATGATGAATATCTTAAAACGTAAATTCCACATGGTTTAAGTGTGGGAAACATTTTTTTGAAGTGTAAATATTAAATTAGAAGAGATCTTTTCAACAAAAAGTTGTTCTGTTTCCGATCAGAACATAAAATTTTGAGAGATGTGAGCTGCACTAAAAACATAACCCGCTTCATTTTATCCCCTCACCACACGTGGCCTGTATTGTGTCAGGATATGAAGCTTACCTGAGTATGTGGCTGCCAAAATTTCATCGTAGCCATCTTTTCCCACGCAGCCACCCTGGATGGATGCGATGCTCTCCGATAAAGCCTTTAAAGAAACACAGTCAAGCAGAGGGAAATATCACTGCACTCGTTTCACAAGTTTTTACAAGATTCCTCTCCACACAGCAAACACATTAAAAAGCTGAAAGCAAAACACTGACAGGCAAGGTTTTTCCAGCAGGAGTTAGCAATCTGGCTGAAGTGAAATGATCGCTGTGGATCCAATTACTATTTTAAACAATTGATAACCAAAGTAATTATGGTCAGTGAAGCCCTGACAGCTTCCATTTATTAATCTGTAAATCTCAGGCACTACACAACACTCTTGGTTTTTTCACTGAGAGAGAAGCTCTGTATTAGGCTTCACCCAGCAGTCAACAGGGCCAAAACTTTAGCACACTCTCTACATCATTTCGATTGTTGCTCAAATCAGGACTACTTCACTTTCTGGTTCTTACATACCATCATACTTCTTTCAAGTTCATATTGTCAACATTACACACGTCTTAAACTAAAAACAAACCACGTATTTTAGCAGCAATGATCATGCAAGTTTTGAAAGCCAGATTATTTTTTTAAATTATTTTTTCCAGCAGGGTATGAAGGATGTGGACTCACATAATCATGTCGAAGGACAGGATCATCGGCACTCTCAAAGCTGTAGATCTCTATCATTCCATCGTCTCGACCAACGAGTAAATCCTTAACTCCATCTCCCAGAATGTCAAAACTATCAATACACAGAACACCTAAGGAAGAAGAAAACGAAGCCATTTGCTTCAGCTTTATTAGTTCATGACACAATCATACACAGGCCACCCTCAGTGACACGGAAGGAGACTCCTGGCCAGCTTTTAAGGTGTTAATAATGAGATTTCTGCATGAGTCCCCGAGAGGGCTGAAGTCTGTGCCTCAGGTTCAAGGTTAACTTTTATGGCTCCGTATTTCATGGGAAGACTAAGGACATACTAGGAAGCACTTAAAGAAAATGATAACTCCTGGTGATAACTCCTATAATTAAATAAAAATGTGTTTCTGTATTCTATTCCTGATCTTCTCCTTTAGGAAGCACTATGGGCTAACAGATGCTGCAGAAGCAGCAGACCAAGGCTAAAACTGGGAAAGTTTTGATCAGTTAGACCTTATTGTGGAGACATATTCCCCTTTCAGACAAAACCCCTTATTATGACTCTTTAGAGAGCTTAAAATCACTGAACGTCTAATAAATCTGGCAGGTGTATTTGCCAAATATACACACACCTAGAAATGGAAAAATGAAAAACTCAATCAATCACATTTGAATCAGCACTGTTTTACAAACACCACTTTAAAGACAGCGTAAAAGCAAAAGTTTGCTAAAATACTGGAAATAACAGGAATACAAAACCCAAAGCAAGGCACGCTGATTAGAATAATCTGTAAGAAAATCAGAAGAGTGAAAGAGACCTTAGTCATATTACTATCACACACTGCCTCCAAAGTTATCTATGAACAAGATTTCCTGATTATCCTACTTGAAACAAAGCCTCAGGTATGCTGGAAAGCTAAAGAGCGAGAGATTGAGACACACACCTCCTCTCTTCTTTTCATTTCCGATTTCCCACTTCGGTATTGCCTTGGTACCAGTGATCTGGGTGAGGCCCAGCTTCCCATCAGAAGTCCCATACACAATTTCTTCCCCGGAATCACCTAAACACAGAAACCGAATTTACAATTGATCAAATCAAGCACGCCAACTTAAAAATGTTGTGTAGTTACACTCTACAGCCCGTGGGAAAAGAAAACATTAAATTTCCGATTTACTACTGATTTAATGCTGATTTATAGTATGATTTAATACTGATTACTGCAACACAACTGTCAGTCTTCAAACCCCCAAAAAATCCATGAAAACTGCACCCATTCTGATAATTTCTTCATGTTTATCACAGTTCTGTGTATGGCTGCACCCCTGCACTGCAGCTCTGCCTAAAAACCACTCAAAATCCAGTAAGTTATATTTCAGCAACGTTGGACTGTTCAACAGCCTTTACAGAAGAAAAACAGAGGGATCCATTCAGAACACACACCCAACAGTGAATGCTGTGCCAAAATTTCAGCAGTTAAGAACTACCTTTCCAAATCAGCTCTGGATGGTTGTCACACAACCTAACTGAAACTAAATTAAGCAGCAGATTAACTCCCTAAAGCGACTTCTGTGAGGTTAGAGCAGATTAGCAGGAAGGATGACCAAGCTATTTTAAGTTTGAACCTTCCAGTCTCAGTTTATGTCAGCTCTACTGAATATTCCCATTCATCCATGCATTCCAGTTATGGAAATCCACGTGTAAGAGAAACACAAACCCAAAACTTGGAGATGGCTCCCAAAAATCCAGTTTGTATTTACACACCAAGACCCCTCATATCTCACTGCTGTTGTAAGAGGCCTTGGATTAAATGTGAATAAAATTTAGAACTGTCTAAAACAGTCATATCTCTGTGACTGTTTCTATGTAAAAAAATCACCTCACAGTCACTTTTCTGCTGCGTTTTTAACAGCAGCTTAAAAATCAAGACAAAAATAATGTTTAAAAAAGCTAAGCTAGAAAATCTTAAAAATATAGTAAAATAGTATTATTAGTTACGTGTATATTCAAAATCTTGTTACCCCCATTTCCATTGCTCAGAGCAAGAACAGTAGGTGGTCCAGGAACTTCTACTTCATACAGCAAATCAGATCCCTGAAGACAAAGAGAACAATCTTGAATGAATATTTAAAAAAACCAGAAAACCACAAAAAAAAAACAATAACAAAGAGCAACCCCAAAATACCAGCCACAAACCAAACCATCCCTCACAAGGACAAAATTATTATGGATTGTACTAACAGGTAAGATTTACTTATTCAAATTCCTATGGGGGAACCATTTCTAAGCCAAAAATGGGGGGAAGTTGATAGAAATCAAACACAGGACTCTTGAAATGTGTTGTTATTAAAAACGATCCAGGAACTCATCTGGCAATTTAATTTGTTAAACCACTTAGCATCGCTCAGGCTTGTCGCACCAGTAATTCACGAGAGCACGAATTCCCAAACGCATAAAGACTTCAGGAAATTAAATGTGTATGTGAGCACTTTTCATTAGACAGGACCAATTTGTCATCTACTTTCACCTATGAATTCCAAAGCCTGTTTATAGTGGTTTTATTAATCCTCATTTTTTGCAAGTTTATGATGATTTTCCTTTTTAAAAAAAAAAAAAAACCAAAAGAAAGGGAATGCACCAGCAGCAAGTAAGGCACAATACACTGATCCCACTGATCCTTATGATGTTTAAGCCATGCTGATATGCTGATTCCCTTCACAATTAGCCCAATTCCATAGCATCAATAGGTAAAACATCAAGAAGGAAGCATTTTAACCTGTAGCACCCTGAGGACTCTGTCCTGACAGGCAAGCACCGGTGTGATGCAGTTCACTTTGTCCACAGGCAGGCAGAGAACATCGTTGATTTTATCTCCTGATAGGAAATAGTGCTGGTCCTTGCAGTCACAGTAATGGTTATAGATGTAGCTGGCACAGAGAAAGAGATCTGCTCCTGAAATGTACCTGAGGAAAAGAAAACACTTCCTGTAGCATTTTGCTGCAGCAAAAGTCTTTTATGCTTTTATGCCTTCCTATGCTGGCAGCTCCAAGGCATTATGGGGCCCTGCAAGCTGTTCCAGCTTTAAAAGTTCCATATAAATATTAAAACCACATGGCTTCTGTAGCACTCACATTTCTGCTTTGTCTTCAGGTAAATCCCTATGAGTATCTTTATGGAAATTTCATCACTATATTTTTACGCTGATTTATCTATGGCAGCATCTTACAATCCAAAAAGAAAAACAAAGAAATTGTTCCTGTTCTGCTACAGTGAGCACACTGTGCCAGTAACCCCAGCTCTGCTCACTCAGATTTTGCACTGCTGTGAGTGCCTCCATGGCCCTCCCCATTCCCCCTACACTTCCAAAATTTCTCCAGGACATTCCAAATTCCTGCTACAGGCCGCAGCACAAGCTTAAGCTGGGCTGGCACTTAGTGTCACCTACATGACACGCTTAAAATAATTTCATCAAATCATAAACTAACAGTCTGCTACAGCTTTCCAAAAAATGCAAAATGTCATACGTACATAGCTTTGATGCTTTCAGTCAGGTTAGTTTCAAAGGAAAGAAACTGCTTCCCTCTCTTTGTGAAACCTCTGACTTCTGATCCTATAGCCACGAAAATTTTCTCTTGTGGTGTATTAAGAGCTCCTCCCAGTTCCAATCTTGAGATTTTTTGTCCTGGCAGCGTCTTGAACACTGGCTGTGAACAGAAGAGCAGTTTTCATCATTACAGCATCATATTTATGCTAATCTTTTAAAATAAAGGATAATAAACCTGCTTTACAATTTCTGGCAAAGCTAAGATATTGTACACAGACAAAAATAATCTGTACATTTATCTTCAGAATCACAGAGCCATCAAGCATTTCCTAAGTAAATAAACATAAAAAGCTTTAAAATATAATAAATTAAGACTTCATTACTTCAGTGTTATTTATTCATCCATGGGAAAAATTCAGCACTGCTGCCAGCTGTTTTGTTTGTGGTTTGTTTTTATTTTAAAGAACAACACACACACACTTCCTCTCACTTTACATTCTTATTCCAAAAGTCACATAGATTTATTTGTATTGCTACAGGATACTGATGAGTTAATCATGAACTTCCTGAAGGGGAAAAGAAAACCCATGAAAGAAAATAATTCTTTATTGAGCTGGGCATAAAAAGCCATCAGTTTGTGCAAATCCCTAAGGTGATTTAATGAATCTCTGCAGGCTTTTGTCCTGTCACAGTAGCTGTGTATGTGTACAGGCTTAAACCCAAATTAAAAGAAGTGCAAAAGGTGTGAAAATTACTTTTTTTGTGATGATCCACATTAATGTCTGACTCTGTAACTTCCACAGGTATCTTATTTGCCATGTCAATAAACAAGGGACCTTCAAAGTTCATTGGGAAGAACATGTCAGAAATAAAATTTGAAACGGAACATTTCCACTTACCACAGCTTCCCCCTTTTTTATGCCAAAACACGTAACGACCCCATCCTGATCTCCAACAACCACCTTCAAAAGCATAATACATTGTTATTTCTTATTACACACACAACTGTGTTTTTAAACAATGCTTTTCCTTTATTCACAGAATCACAGAATGGTTTGGGTTGGAAGGGACCTTAAAGATCACTCAGCTCCAACCCCCTGCCATGGGCAGGGACACCTTCACTATTCCAGGTTGCTCAAGTCCCATCCAACCTGGCCTGCAACACTTCCAGGGATGAGGCATCCACAGCTTCTCTGGGAAACCTGTGCCAGGGCCTCACCACCCTCACAGCAAAGAATTTTTTCCTAATATTTAATCTAAACCTACTCTCTGTTAGTTTGAAGCCATTCCCCCTCGTCCTGTCACTGCATGCTATTGTAAATAGTTCCCCTATTATAAAATCAATGATATTTTCATATATTTAAAGACTCAAAGTTCTAGAGCATTTAATTACATATAGGAATATACTTTACTTTAAAGATCTATATAAAACGCTATAGATAGGACACTAAACAACAGTTCAAGTAAAGGCATTTACAATCCTTTCCCTGCTTCTACTTGTAAACACCAGCAACCATGAGGTGAAGGCATATTTGGGAAGACCGATATTTTCATATTGAGACTTTATTATCGAAGGGGAAAACAAAAAGCATTGTTATTTTTATTGAGTTT
>VYZT01048749.1:0-10579 GCA_013400735.1 Pomatostomus ruficeps
AAAAAAGGGGAAAAAAGGGGGAATGGGGGGAAAAGCTCTGGATACCCTTGGGACGTGTGGAAATACGGAATTCCAAGGAACAAGGGCCCGTCTGACCAGGATTCCGGTGTCTCTTTGAGCCACCAGGGACGAGAGAAACCCTAAAAATCCACGACATCCCCCTCATCCCGGAAAAAATAACGGAGACCGGCCCAATCGCCGGGATATTTGGAAAACAGGAGCCAGGAAAAATAAAAATTGGGGGAGAAAAAAACCCCGGCAGAACTGGGAGAGAAACGAGCCAGGATGAAATTCCCAAGAGGCAGCGCCGGCTGTGCTGGCATCGTTTTCGGGAACGTTCTCATTTTTAAGGGATTGATTGATTAAAGCTATTTTTAGCGGCCGGATCGCGCCGGATCCGGCAGCTTCCTGTCCTCGGGAATCGGAAAACTGAAGGAGGAGCAGAATTCCCGTCCCCGGCAGCTCGGGGTGGAATCTCAACCCCGAAAACACCGGCTTGGGATGAGTTTGGAAGTGGGCTCAGCATTCCTGTTTTTAACGGGATTAACGGAGTTCCCGGGATAACTGCATCCCGCTGGTTTTAGGGGAGAGTTCCCATTCCCGGATTTTCACTGCTGGAATTGGCTGGGAATTTTTAGGATCATCCAATTCCTATCCCAACACCTCCCACAATCCCAGGCTGCTCCAAGCCCTGTCCAGCCTGGCCCTGGGCGCTTCCAGGAACTTTCCAAAGATGGATTGTTCAGGAGAGCTCAGGAGATTCCCGATTAAACCCAAACATCCCAGAAATCCCGGAGCCAGCGGGGAGGGAAGGACACGAGGAGGACAAACGGATCTGCTCCTGGATGTGGCCCTGGAAATCTCCTCATCCTTGAATTAAAATCTGGGAATGGGGCTGGGAAAACCTGGGAATGGAGGGGCTGGGAAAACCTGGGAAGAGGGGCTGGGAAAACCTGGGAATGGGGGGGTTGGAAAACCTGGGAATGGGGGGGTGGGGAAGCCGGGGGNTGGGAAGAGGAGCTGGGAAAACCTGGGAATGGAGGGGTTGGAAAACCTGGGAATGTGGGGCTGGGAAACCTGGGAATGTGGGGGCTGGGAAAACCTGGGAATGGAGGGGTTGGAAAACCTGGGAATGTGGGGCTGGGAAAACCCAGGATGAGGGGCTGGGAAAACCTGGGAATGGAGGGGTTGGAAAACCTGGGAAGAGGGGGCTTGGAAAACCTGGGAATGGGGGACTGGGAAAACCTGGGAATGTGGGGCTGGGAAAACCTGGGAATGGAGGGGCTGGGAAAACCTGGGAAGAGGGAGCTGAAAAAACTGGGAATGGAGGGGTTGGAAAACCTGGGAATGGGGGTGTTGGGAAGCCATGGCTGCCCCATGGAAAAGGGATTTTGGCTCCAGATTTTTTCCCCAGGGATTTGTGTCCGAACCCTCCAAGAGTTCTCAGCAAAACCCCAAGCCCGGTTTGACTTTAGGCTGAGCCTAAATCCCGGAATTCCCGAATCGCAGAATTCCCAATCCGTGCCGAGAGCTGAGCTTTGCCCCTGCGAGGCCGGGAGCAGGAATCGCTGCCGAGGGAAGCGCGGAATGTTAATATTCCATCGATTTCCCTGGAATATCGACGTCAATCATTAACCAGGGCTTATCTCCCCTCATCCCGGCCGCGAGTGACAGAAACGGGGACATTTGGGGACAGCGCCGGAATAACGAGATAAAAGCATCCCAGCCTTTCCTCTCTCCGGCTCCCGATTTATTCCGTCTTCCCAATTATCCCATTTATCCCGTTTTCCCGTCTGTTTTTCCACGACAAACCCGCATTTCCCAGGAGCGCGAGGCCCCTTTGAATCGGGACTAAAGAACCCTGGGAAGGACGGGAAAGAAAAGGAAAAATCCGAATTTTTTTTTTTTCCCCTCACAATTATCCCAGCAGGATAAATCTCGGATGGAGGCCCCGGCGGAGAGGGAATATTTGGATATTTGGGAAAAGTTGTGCCGAAGATGTTTGATTGTTGGTTAATTAATCACAGATCAAGGCCCTGCTGCGCTGGGGGTAATGAGGAATTCCGAGCCTCTTCTCCCGTTTTTCCAAGCCCTGGAAAACACGGGTTCAAAAAAAA
Organism: Pomatostomus ruficeps; assembly: GCA_013400735.1. NCBI lineage: Eukaryota > Metazoa > Chordata > Aves > Passeriformes > Timaliidae > Pomatostomus > Pomatostomus ruficeps. Next base: position 2,118 of record VYZT01048749.1, read on the forward strand.
AAAATCCATCCCTGGAAGTTCCCGCTGGGAAAACCGCAAAAATCCCAAAAAAATCCCACGAAATCCCAAAAAAATCCCACAAAATCCCTGAGCCGGGGACAGGAATTAAACCGCGGAAAAATCCCAAAAAATCGGGAGCAGCGATCCTGCCGGAGCATTCCCGCGCTTTTCCCGGATTAACGCGGGATCGCCCCGCTTGCAGGAATCCCGGGAATATTGGCACGGAGCTGGTGCCGCTCCTAAAAATACCGGGAATGTTTTGACACGGAGCAGCGCTGTCGGAATTCCCCCGGCCCGGGGAAGCAGCTGCTCCGTTCCTTTTCCAGGACTTCTCCTCGGGAGTTTGGGGGTGGAAGAGAGGAGGCTCGAAAATCGAGATCCGCGAACTTCCAGGGGAGGTTTTTTTTTTGGCAGGAAAAGCTGGAATTCGGCGATCCCGGCGACGGGAGGGTTTCCTCACGGATAAAAACGGGATCCACACAGCCCGGCTGGGGGTGAATTCCCACCGGGAATAACCCCTGGGAAAAGGGAAAAATCCTTTTCCGCTCCTAAAATTCTCTTTCCAGCAGCTCCCGGTTCCTGGCGTGGTTTCAGCGCCATGTTGGAGCAGGGAATTTCTCCTGGGAATGCTCAGCTCCATAAAATCATGGAATTTTTCAGGTTGGGAAAGCCCTCCCGGAGCAGCAGGTCCCACCCTGTCCGGTGTCCCCAAGCGCCACCTCCCCTCCAGGGATGGGATTCCCGGGCCAGGCCTGGAAAGCCCTTCCCAAGCAGGAATTTTTTCCCGAAATCCCACAGAAACTCGCTCCGAAGGGTCGGGATTTGAAGGGAAAAAAAGAGGAAAAAGAATAAAAATAAAGAAAATCTCCATTGTGGCGACACCGAGGGGACCGAGCGGTGACCAACTCAGGCCCAGCTCCAGGCCCGGCCTGATTTTTAAACTCATCCCAAACTCAAACCGCACCAGGGCGGGAGCAGCAGCTCCGTTTCTCCCAAAAATTCCCTCGTTTTTCCCTTTCCCGGAAAAAGATCCAACGCCTGACCCAAAAATCCCCATTTTTGACCCTCTCCGCTCCAGCCGAACCCGGGATAAACCCCAGGAATAAAATTCCCTCGTAATTAAACGGAGCTGGAGAAAAAAAAAATAAATAAAAATCCGCCCCGGGCTTGGCTCGCGGCCAGGCCGGCGGAGATTGATTGGATTTGGCGGCTTAACGAGCTCGGGATATCTCTGCAGCTTCCGAGGGGCGCGCGGGACACGGATTAAATCCGTTCTAAATTTAATTAAACCCCGAACCTCCTCTCCTCGGGGTCGGCGGGGTGGTGGGACAGGGATTGACCTCGCTCCTGATGGGAAAAAGGATGGGAAATCCATGGATTTGTGGCGTGGAAGGGTGAGAGGCAAAGGTTTGTTTGTCAGGAATGTTTAAAAAATTGATTAATTATGTTTTAAATTTAATTAAACCCCAAATTTCCTTTCTTCGGGGTCGGCAGGATGGTGGGACAGGGATTGACCTCACTCATGGTGGGAAAAAGGATGGGAAATCCATGGATTTGTGGCGTGGAAGGGTGAGAGGCAAAGGTTTGTTTGTCAGGAATGTTTAAAAAATTGATTAATTATGTTTTAAATTTAATTAAACCCCAAATTTCCTTTCTTCGGGGTCGGCAGGATGGTGGGACAGGGATTGACCACACTCATGGTGGGAAAAAGGATGGGAAATCCATGGATTTGTGGCGTGGAGGGGATGAAAGGCACTGGAATATCCCTGCGGGAGACCAACCTCCCTCCTGATCCCAATCCCTGGAAATCCCCCCTCACTCAATCCCTTTTTTTTTAAGGATTGGCAGGATTGGGGGCAAAAAAAGACCTGGAAAATTTTTTGATCCATGAGGAATTTTTCGATCCATGAGGAATTTTTCGATCCGTGAGGAATTTTTCGATCCACGAGGAATTTGGATTTGCGGAGCTCTGGGAACGCACCAGAGCAGACACAACAAACCCAATCCCAGGATTGCCTCCCTCCAGTGGGGAATTCTGCCCTGGAATTGTGATTTATCGGGAATTCTATCACAAAAAATGACAATTAAATCATCATTTTTCCCAAGAATTCCCTTTCCCGGCCGTATTCCCAAAATTCTGGCGCATCCCTGGGGCTCAGCACCTCCGGAGCACCCTTGGGAAAAGCTCCTTTCCCAGGGATTATCCGCACGAAGGAATCGGGACGTAACGAGGTCGAGGGATTGGCAATAATTAGGGAGATAATTATTAATTACTAATTATTCCCGGGGGATTCAGGGTTTTCCAGAGGGGAGGGATATAATTCCAGGGGGATGCAATTCCAAGAACTTGGTGACGGACAAACCCACGGCCGTGACAATCCAGGTGTCCCCAACCCACATTCCATGGGATCCATCAAAAATAGGAAAGGAAATCCTGGGATGTGGAGAGGGAACAGGGATGGCTTGAAATCCTGGGATGAGGGAAAAACAACGGGAAAAGGCTGCACTTTTTCACCCGGGAATTAGGGAGCACCGGGATTCCAGGGAAAACAGGGGCTGAGCTCGGGATTTCCTGACCCAAGCACGAAATTCCCCCTTTTTGTGGCTCCGACATTCCGAAAATCCGACATTCCCCGGGCGGCGGAATTGCCGGTGTCGTCACAGGCGGCCGCGGTTTAATCACGTTAAAAGCCACCGAGAGGGAATTATTCGGGATTAGGGATGGATGAGAGGCTTTTAAAGCCGGGCTCCGACCCTCCGGAGCTGCTTAAAAAATAAAAAATAAATAAATCAGGAAAAAAAAAAATCAGGAAAAAAAAATCAGGAAAAAAAAAATCGGGAAAAAGTCCAATTGCTGCTCCCAAATTCGCTTCAAACCAACCCAAATTCCAAACTGGGAATGGTTGGAGGAGGATTTTTCCCGATCCGGAGGATTCCCGATCCCAGGACGGGGAGCAGGTAATTGAGGTCAAGGCTCAGGACATGGAACCATCTGGGATTTAACGAGCTTTGGGACTTAACGAGCCGGGGATCGAGCGGCCCGAGTTTAAATACTTCCCGGGATATTCGTTTTCCGTGGAAAGCCACGCCCTGGGAATGCTGCTGATGTGGGATCCTCTGTCCCTTTTAGGGGTTGGAAAAAGGGGATTTGAGGATGGAGGGGAAAGGGAAGGAAAGGAAAGGAAAATGAGAAAGGAAAATGGGAAAGGAAAATGGGAAAGGAAAATGGGAAAGGAAAGGGAAAAAGAAAGGGAAAAAGAAAGGGAAAAAGAAAGGGAAAAAGAAAGGGAAAAAAGGGGAAAAGGGGGAAGGGAAAAAGGGAAAAAGGGAAGAAGAAAAAGAAAAAGAAAAAGAAAAAGAAAAAGAAAAAGAAAAAGAAAAAGAAAAAGAAAAAGAAAAAGAAAAAGAAAAAGAAAAAGAAAAAAAGGAAAAGGAAAAGGAAAAGGAAAAGGAAAAGGAAAAGGAAAAGGAAAAGGAAAAGGAAAAGGAAAAAAAGAAGAAAAAGGAAAGAGAAAAAGAAAAAAAAGAAAAAGAAAAAGAAAAAGAAAAAGAAAAAGAAAAAGAAAAAGAAAAAGAAAAAGAAAAAGAAAAAAGAAAAAAGAAAAAAGAAAAAGAAAAAGAGAAGGAAAAACACCCCATCCCGGTGTGTGTGGGCTGTTCATCCAGATCCCGGAAAAATATCAGGGGGTTAAAGGGAAAATGTCACCGCTCCGCAGGGGCTCCCGGGGAGGAGCGTGGGAGGGAAATGCTGCTCCTTCCATCTGCTCCCGCTGCAGGCGGATCCGGGAGCTCGGAGCCGCTCCGGGAAGTTTCTCTGGGAGCCGCCGTTCCCAGGGATGGGCATGAGCGCAGGGAAAGCTGAGGAGGCTCCTGAAATTTGGGATGAGCTGAGGATGGGACAGGACAGGGAATTCCACGGTGAGAATTCCCATAAAAGCAGCGATTGGGTGGGAAGGGACTGAAAGCTCATCCGGTTTTATCCCAGATTTTTCCACGCCTCATCCAGCCCGGCCTTGGACATTCCCAGGGATCCAGGGGCAGCCACAGCTTCTCTGGGAATCTGTGCCAGGGTGTCCCACCCTCCCAGCCAGGAATTCCATCCCAAAATCCCAGATATCCCAATATCCAAATCTTCCCTCCTGGAGTTCCCCCCTTGTCCTACAGGAATTCCAATCCTGCCATTCCCAGGGAATTTTACACTTTGGATCCAGCGCTTCCCGAGCCAAAGACATCGCTCCGACGGGATTGGCGGCTCCCAGTCCATCCCCTCCGCCACGGGACACGGATGGAAAAGCAAAGGATGCAAAATCCAAACCTTCGGAGCGCTCCAAACCTCCCCAGCTTGCTGCTCCTCCATCCCAAGAATTCCCGCGGGTTTCCAAAGGTTTCACCTCAAAGGAAGCCGGAATTCCGCGGAGAGCCCCGAGCTCCGGCTCTGTCCCTGCCACCATCCCGGGAATTCTGCTTCCCGTGGGATCCTCGGAGGTTCCATGATCCCAGCCCTTCCCGAACTCCCCCTGCTGCTGGCGCGGGCTCAGCCGTTCCCGCGACATTTACTCCCNAGAGGTTCCATGATCTCAGCCCTTCCCAAACCCCCCCCTCACTCCTGGCGCGGGCTCAGCCGTTCCCGCGACATTTACTCCCACCAGGATTCCGCCATCAGCGCGACATTTGGGATGATTCCTGCGGAAAACGTTCCGGTGCCGGCTCATTCCCGAGGCTTCCCGTTCATCCGAGCCCCTCCAGCACGGGAACGGCGTTTTAGGCTGAGCCCAGGATAGGCTGAGCCTGACTGAACTCCACTCTGGCTGCTGGGCAGGGATCAGCTACAGCCAGCAAAGCTTTGCTTCCCGGAATCCCAGAATCCCAAAATCCCAGAATCCCAGAATTCCAGAATCCTGGAATCCCAAAATCCCAGAAGCTTGGAGTCTCAGAATCCCAAAATCCCAGAATCCTGGAATCCCGGAATCCTGGAATCACAGAATCTCAGAATCCCAAAATCTCAGAATCCCAAAATCTCAGAATCCCAAAATCCCAGAATTTCGGAATCTCGGAATCTCGGAATCCCAAAATCCCAGAATCCGGGAATCCCAGAATCCCAGAATCCCGGAATCCTGGAATCACAGAATCTCAGCATCCTAAAATCTCGGAATCCCAAAATCCCAGAATCTCGGAATCCTGGAATCCCAGAATCTCGGAATCCCAGAATCCTGGAATCCCAGAATCTTGGAATCCTGGAATCACAGAATCTCAGAATCCCAAAATCCCAGAATCTCGTAATCCTGGAATCCCAGAATCTCGGAATCCCAAAATCCTGGAATTCCAGAATGGTTTGGGTTGGAAAGGAAAAAACCAGGAATTCCTTCCCAGTTTGCACCAAACCAGCAAAACCAGGAATTCCTTCCCAATTTGCACCAAACCAACAAAATCCGGGTTTTCGGGAAGCAAAATCCAACGGGAATTCCCTGGGGGAAAAACCAGGGCCGGGTGGATCCCACCAAAACCCCCTGGCGGGAATGGGATTCCGGGCTGGATCGGGATGATCCTCCCGCTCCCTTCCAACCCCACCCAGTCCATGGCTGAATTCCCGCTGTTTATCCCAGGATTTGGGATGCCCTGAGGGGACAGGAGCGGGATGGATGCTTCCCAATGATTCCCAACAGGAAAAGGCCAGGAATTCCCATCAAAATCCCAATTATCGGGGTGGGACGCGGCTCACACAGCACAGCCCCGGCCCCTCCACGAGTTCCTTTCATCCGCTGCAAACGGGAGCGAAAAAAAAAAGATCAAAATCCCAAATAAAGTCATTTTCCACTCAATCCGCTGCCAAATCCTCATTATTGGAATTCTCTGCCTTCCCCTCCTGGGGCTCCCGCCCGTTCCAGCTGAGGGAACAAAAGAAAATTCCAAATAAAATCCAAATCCGGCCCTTTGAAGGCCCAGGCAGAGCCACAATGGGCTGGCCCAGATTCCCTCCAGCTCCGGTTTTTTCCCCCTCTGATTTCCTGGATTGACACAGGGAAGAGAAACCCTCTGGAAAAACCCTTTCCTGGTTTTCCCTGGAATTCATAAACAGGAGGAGCGGGACAGCAGCCGCGGATTGAACGCAAAGTTCATTTCTCCCGTTTTTTGCTGGAAAAGCTCGGGCGTTGCTCCCGCTGTGTCAGACATTCCTGAGGACGGGAATGCTGGAGGTGACGCCGAGTTCAGGGGAATCCGGCTCCTCCTCGGCAAATCCCGAGGGTTCCCCCCGCGAATTCCCCGACCCCGCTGGACACTCGATCCCCGGGACGTGTCAGAGCTAAAAATACCCCTGATCCATGAAAAAAAAACCCAACGGGAATATCCGAGCAGCGAAACCTTTTGGGATGGGGCTCTCCCCGTAATTAGCGGCTGGATGTGGAGTCGGGAATCTCTCCCACACACCTTGGGATGCCGTTCCCGGCTGGTGCTGTTGCCACGGGAACGCTGCCGGAGCCGCTTCCCGAGATCGGAAAGGGCACCCCGGGAATGTGGGGGAGGCTCCGCGGGTCCTCGGGGTTATCCCAGAGCCAGGCGTGGTTATCCCGCGGATCATCCCGGAAAACCGCGGCGGGATGAGGCTGCAGGCCTTGGGAATCTTGGATTTTCCCTCGGGATTCTCCCTCTGGATTCTCCCTCCTGGTTCAGGGAAACTCGAGGCCACGGGAAGCACAGGGAATATTCCTCTGGAATATTCCTCTGCAAGGAATTTGCACCAAAGCAGCAAAACCAGGAATTCCTTCCCAATGTCCACCAAAGCAGCAAAACCAGGAATTCCTTCCCAATGTCCACCAAATCAGCAAAACCAGGAATTCCTTCCCAATTTGCACCAAACTGGGAATTCCTTCCCAATTTGCACCAAACCAGCAAAACCAGGAATTCCTTCCCAATGTCCACCAAAGCAGCAAAACCGGGAATTCCTTCCCAATTTGCCCCAAACCAAGAATTCCTTCCCAATTTGCACCAAGCCAGCAAAACCAGGAATTCCTTCCCAATGTCCACCAAAGCAGCAAAACCGGGAATTCCTTCCCAATTTGCCCCAAACCAAGAATTCCTTCCCAATTTGCACCAAACCAACAAAATCCGGGTTTGTGGGAAGCAAAATCCAACGGAAATTCCCTGGGGGAAAAGCCGGGGCCGGGTGGATTCCACCAAAACCCCATGCTGGGAACGGGATTCCAGGCTGGATTCCTCTGGAATGCTGGCCTTGGAAAATGGAAAGAGGCCAGGGAAGCTTTTCCAAGCTCTGGAAATTCGGGATAACACTTCCAAGCTTTTCAAGGAGCAGCCTCTGGAGGTTGGGGAACCAAGAGGATCCGACCTGATCCGGCTTCTCGGCTTTATCCCGGAGGAGCCTGCAGGGTTTGGAAAACCTCAGGGACAAGGATTATTTTGGGAGAATCCAGCTTTTTGTCTCCGTAAGGAAAAGCCAGACCTGGGAGCTGAAGGATTTGTTAAGCCCAGCCCTGAAAAACCAGGAAATCCCATCCCAACAAAACCCCGGCAACGGCTCACGGGATTCCTGGGAAACGAGAGGGAGGGAAGCAGGGCCTTGTCCATCAGCCCAGCAGGATAACCAGGATTTGAGTCCCATTTTCCCGGAATTTCCTTAATCCCAAAGGGTTCTTTTGGAAAACCTGGCGATCCCAAACACGCGGAACGCCGGGAGCGGGGATCAGAAAGAACCCCGGAATTCTGCGCTCCCTCCGGAGCCGCGCCCGGCACGCGGCTCTGCCGGGCCCCAGCTGTTCCGGCGGCTCGGGAGCGGCTCATCCCGGCCATAAAAATGGGAAAAAATCCCCCTGGGAATGAGATCCCGCCTGCCTTCTGCTCCCTGGCGCTCCGGGAACAGCTGGGAAACAGCTGAGTAACGGCGGGAGAAGGGAGGGAGGAGTGGAGCCACAGAGCGGGGAAACCCCGGAAAACCAGCCGGGAATCCTGGGATGGGAACGCTGCTCCTGGAGGATGGATCCTCCCAATTCCCAGATCCCCCAAATTCCAAGATCCTCCCCCAAATTCCCAGATGTCCCCAAATTCCGAGCTGGGAGAAGCTCACTCAGGGGTGTTTATGGCGGGAGTTATCCCGGGATAACGCGTTACCCTGGAATTTTGGGATGAGGGCATTCCCGGTGGGAAAACCGGAACCCTTCCCACCCCGGTGGTCTCCTCTGGATGATTTTTGGGTTTTGGATTTTTGGATGCATCCCAGATTTTTCCTTCCCTGCCAAAATCAGGAAGAGAGGAACCATCCCAGATCCTGCGGGATCCTCCCAGGGTTCCAAAGGCCAGAGCTGCCCATCCCGAAATTCCTCAGGGGATCCCAAATAAATAAAACCCTGGGAAAAACAACTCTGTTCCCAAAAAAATGCATCCTGAAAATCAGCTCCACCATTCCCAGCGAATCCAGCGCCGGGTTCTGCACAGGACAATCCCAATCCCAA
>VYZT01048750.1:0-44259 GCA_013400735.1 Pomatostomus ruficeps
AAAAAAAAAAATCATTCCTAGCGTTGCGCTGATGCACTCACCGCTGTTACGCACACGCACAAAGCGACGAAAAGCAGCAATTTCATAAATTCTTGGGAAAATCATTCAGCATTTTTCAAACAGTACGAGTGCACATGTCAGTATGTGTGTAAGCAGACTTACATACAGCAAGCCTTCATTGCACAGCATGAGAGATGCTCAAGAAATACTCTCAGGAGGTTGGACATCAACTGGAGTGCACCTCACTCTTGACAGCATTTTCATTGGAACTACACAAGATTAATATGAAGTTCCTGAAGGGAAATAAAAGGCATGCAGGTGTGGCATTGGGGGTTACAGTTCAGTGGTGGGCTTTGTAGAGCTGGGGGAATGGTTGGACTCCATGACTCAGAGGGCCTTTCCAACCCAAATGATTCCATGATTTTACGAAAATCATAAACGGTAAAAATCGTGGGACTCGTGGGAACATAAATGCCCTAAGAAGGGAATGTATTTTTAACTGGAATACGTAGATGCGACCGTCTGGAGGAAATGGAGTAAAGAAAAACCTTGAGCCAAATTATTCCATTTAAAGGTCAATTTCAACTTTGCCATGAATGCGAGGGATGAATTAGGTCAAGTGTTCTTAAACAACCAGTCTTTCCTATAAACTATGAGAGTTCAAATTCTGCGCCCAGGGCCGAAAGTGGCCGATGCCTCTTCCTGTAAACACAGCATGAGGTCAGAGTAACTGGACAACACAGATGTTTTGCTATTAAAATAAAGAACAATTCCCCAAATTCACTGATTTCTTTGCCAACTTCTTGGGTCAGCATTAACCAGCAATTTAAAAAAGAAAAACACCCAAGCAGCTAATTCTCAGAAGAGATGGCATTGAAAAGGGAGACAGGTCTCCCAGTTCATGCTGCATTCCTCCCCAAAGGGCAGCTTTTAAAACTTCATTCTCCTGGCTTGTATGACTTTTCCATTACTCTCCCCTGGGCAAATCCTGAATGGCTCAACACATCTCACGGGCAGCAAGAACTTCTTAATGCTCAGCTGGTGATTTCCCTTTCCTAATTACAGCCCGGTGCTCCACGCTGAGTGATTTCTTAGCCTCCGAGGGGTTGAAGCCTTTCTCATTTGTGGAGTCTTTCCACGGCTCCTGACTTTCCTTGGTGCTACGCAAACCTGTGTCCTTGCTGAAAGTGCTGTCAAGCCGAGTCCCCCCATTTCACTGCCCATATACCCATTAATTGTTCCTCCTTGCTTTGGGTGAATTGTTTGGGATAATTACATACAATAGAATAATAGAAGGGCAAAGCTTGAAGCAAAGGGGATTTCCCCACAGCATGTAATAGTTTGCAAGGAAGCTGGGAGAACACCAGCCCCTTACCCATCAGTCCTGTGTGCTGTGCCATCCATCAGCACCTCATTTGAATTTATAAAGTCATCTCTTCCACAGAATTTCTCACTCTCCAGGGACAAGGCCTAACCACTGAGACAGAGCAGATGCAAAGATGAAGACTGCCTTCTCTGACAAGTCACCAAGTCACAAGGGCATCATTTAGGCCCCTGATCAGTGGCCAACAGAACTGAAATTTCTACATGTCAGCAGTTCCTGGTGGGTGACCCTCCGGCCCACCCGCTCGACAGCTCTGCCCAGAGAGTGACATCCACCTCAGGACAGTGAAATGACACGAAACCCACTGGTTTCATATGGGGACATTTCACATGGGGACTGGTGTGACTCACCACCCACTGCTCTCAGGTTTTCTGCACAGCAGACCCTCCTGGCTGTGGGCTCTCCACCACGGCCTTCCATCCCTCTCCTGTACCTCCCATCGGGACAGCTGGTGCCAGCAGGGGGAAGACAAGAGGAAGACACTGTCAGTGAGAAGCACAGCCCTGCTGAAACACGGGACAGCCTCTAGGGCCTGCCCGAAAGCCTGAGCAATGTGTGCTGCACACACACCATCAGCAGAGCCCCTGACTCTCCGCTGCTCCATCTGGGAATCTTGGCCACACTGGCTTCAATCCCTTTGGCAGGTGGATTTTGGCCCTTGATAAATATTTTGCTGCTATATCTCAAGCATATTTGAGCAGAGGCAGGGCTGGCTAGTGGGCTGTGTCCCTGCCTGTGCCTGGCCTGCTGAACCCAAAGCAGCACGGAGCTGTGACTCGCCCTGCGCTCCAGGCCCTGCTCCACCACTGGGCCTTCACGTTTTGGCTGCAACACAGCGGTGACTGTCACCCACACACCAGCCATGCACACGGGGAGAGCTGGGGCACTCTGGACAGGAGGAATGTGTCATTAGGCATGATGGAGTAAACAGCAATTCACCTGAAACCAGCTTAGCCAGCACATGTTCCAGAAACCAAGTCTAGGAAAGAGCCACGGGTCCCCGGTNTGCTGGCTGTTGTCATGCAGAGGTGATGAGACAGTCTGCCCCAGGGAGCCTATAAACACAGGTGCCCAGTCCATCGCTGCAGCCGTGTTTCAAACTAGGACACTGCGGTCCCCAGGGAAGCTCTCCCACAACTCCAGCAAAAATAATCCATGGCACTCCCTCCAGCTCGCATCAGCTGGGAGCCAGGCTGGGTATCACGCTCTCTGTCTGCGAGGAGATGCAGGCAGAAGGGAAAGAAGCTGATCAGGAATACTTTGGGGTTGCAACACCCAACAACACATTTCTATTCAGTGTTTTTCCTGACTGGGCCCAACCTGCTATAAAACTCCATATTCTTTGATCTCCAGTGAATTCAGTACCACCAACTCTTGAGAGCCCGTGAGTCACATGGTATGTGGAAACCTCTGGGGTTTGGTTTGGGAATGACCAAGACTATGTGCAATCACCTCCTAGTCACCTTCTCCTCCCATCAATGGCCTGAACATCACCTCAGGTATCCAAGTCTCGCTGGACACCGTTCCTAGGTCACACAGAAGAAATGGATTAGCCAACTCAGCCACAGACTGGGAGCCACAGGGAAGGACAGTAGGCCTCTGTGGGGCTGAGAAGGGCAGGGAGAGCTACACGGGTGGAAACCATCTGCCTGCAATGCTGATTTTTCCTCCCATTTCTGCAGGTCAGGCTGCTGTCAGCCACGGGGAAAAGAAACAGACCCCAGTTCTCTGGCCAGAGCTGGCTCTTCCCGACCCCATCTCAAGAGTGCAGCCTGGATTCCTCCCACACTAAAATAAAAGGTGTTCAGTGCCCGCATGTTTCTCTGCCCTCTCAGCCAGGAGCTGTGGGTTTGCCCAAGGGCCAAGGGGAGGTGAAGGCCCAGGCTCCAGGGAACTTGTGGGTACATCCATGGGTACAGCACCATGGGGCGCTGGTCGTTTGAGGTGCAAACAGGAGATGGGACAGGACAGGAATCTGCAACTGGATGTCCTGGGGGGGAGGTGGCAGCAGCAGGTCGGCTGACTGTGACACTTCCATGGATAACTCCTCTGCGTGGTATCTACACATCCACCCCCTCGCCCTCGTTCCTGCAGCTTAGTGTTATTTAAGAGAGGCAGGAGATTTCCTTTATGACACTGGGAGCGCATGCGTGTAAATCAAGTGGGGCAGGACAAAGGCCAGGGCTGGGTTCAATTAGAACAACAATGCCATTAAATTAAGAACAGCACTAAGCTACGGCTGGCAGCTCTTGATCAATCCTCCTGCAGCCAGGATCTTTGTCCTTCATACAGGAATTAAGGCCTAGGGAGCAAGGATGAACTTGCCACGGCTGCCAACCAAACACAAGTTTGGTCTCTGAAACTTGTTAAACTTCGAAACAACAACAGTTCCTCTACAGGATTTTTAACAGATATCCCTGAGAGCTCCTTTTCTGTGAGGCTGCACATCAGATGCTCAGGATGAGACAGTTCTGGCCCCTGGCTCGCAGAGTGCCTACAGGCAAGGTCACCCCCTCAAGCATCACACACTCACGTTCCAGCTCCACACCCAGATTACGCTACCCTGCCCAAACCCAGCACAGCAGCAGCCTGACATCAGCCAGAAGCCCATTAAGCCAGCACAGGAGACGGCCTGTCTCAGGTGAAACATGCCAGAGCTGAGAGCCTGTGCAGAACACGGCTCCGCTTTTCTGTCTCCATCCTCAGCCCTTCCCCCTGTTTTGTTCCCGTAACATTCCCCTTGGTGAACCAGGAGAGAGATTTCCAGGAAGAGCTACAGTACACAAAGCTCGTCACCCATCTTTCCAAAGCAGCCACTTTAAAGGGCGCGCAGGTTAACTAAACTAAACCAGAGGCCTCTCTGCAGGCCTTTCCCCAGTGTCTCACGCTGCGCCTTATGCAACGCGCCGCGCATCACCCATCACCGCGCGCGTTTAATTACAGCGGAGCGGTTTGATTACCATGTCCCAGCAGCAGGGCTGCCGACTGCAGCGCACGTGTTGGAACTGTCCTTTACGCAGATCTGAGTAACAGTGGAGCCTCTGGGCAACGGCCTTCGATTGTTTACACGGCTCCCATAAACAGGATACCAGCAATTTGTAAATATCCTGTCAGAAGCCCCTCAGCGGCACTTGACCAGTTTGATACATGCCCGTCTGCAGCAAGTCTGTCTGTCTGTCTCTCCTGCGACTTCACTGGTGGTGTTACACAACTCCTACTGACCACGCATTGTCTCTCATGGTGCATACCAGGACTTCTACTTCACGGCTTCTACAAATTGTTTGTAGAGCTGGTGTATTTGGGGAGCGTTTGCCGGGGAACTATAAATCAAAGGAATGATACATTATTTTATTGTCGGCATCGTTTCCCGGAGGCTGATGCTGTGTAGTTCTCACTCAGATAGAGAAGACAAGGGAGTTACACTGATATGAATGCTTGTTGCTACATCTTACCTAGAGGTAGGGGTCTTTTTCATATAAACAATCCATTCCAGCTGAATGGAGACAGTGACACACAGAGAAAAAAAAATCTGTGTTTTCTTGTGAGTTTCTTCAGTGTTGCAAAATAGGGTGTTTCAATGGTCAATAATTAGATACCTGTCCATAATCCATGAATTTTCTGCAGTAAATCTAAAGATGCCTTTCAAAAACGAGTCATAACAGTAAACTCTTACGTTTTGGCAGTGCATCTCAGGACAGAGCCTCCCAGCAGAGCTAGAGAGAAGCTCCAAGTTCCTTCTGAGCTAAATACTGTATGAAAAGCAAGGCACACCTTTTCTGGTTGGCTCATATTCAACCGACTGGGTAGCCAGCCCTGGGGGATGGAGGAGTTGCCTTCATGCGGAGGGAAGCTCCAGCCTGGAAGCAAACAGAAGAGCAACACTAAGAACTCCTGGTGCAGAAGCACTGAGCTGTGTCACTGCTCATTCACATGTGAATAACCCACTGCTGGGAGCGTGCTGATGCCAAGCAGTCTGACAGGACGTCTTTAGCTCCAGAAACAAGTGCCTTGAAGGACTGTAACTCCAGGCTACCATAATGGCAGCTTCAGGTCAGATGCCAGCAAAGCATTCATCTGCTTTCCCCAGACTTTGGTTAAAAGGACAAGGCTCGTCTGCTATGTCACAAGCAAGAAAAAACTAGAACAAGCCTCACTTCAGCCTGATTCCCAGCATAACCTCAGTGGTGACCCCAAAACCGTCCTAGGCAGGACACCATTTTCTTGTCCTCTGCTCCTCTGAGGGGCACAGACTGCTCTGGTGTCATCCCTACTGTCCCCTGGAGTGGGAAATGTCAGGCCTGTGTTGCACTCCTCTAACCCATCATTAGCACCACCTGAACAGCGAGAGCCGCACCTGGAACAGGTGTTGCTGTAAAGGAAATCATCAGGAACTTGTTTAATTTAAAACAAGGGGGGAAAGGCAGCAGTGTGGAGTCCTGACCCTGCTTGTTCTAATATAGATCACTGCACACTGCACTATGAACTCAGCTGGGCTCCAGATTGCTTTGCAGATAGAGCAGGAGGAAGCTGTAACTTACACCCACTACAACTGTACCTACAGCCAAGGAATGAGATAACTAAATGCCCTTGGGGAGATATGAGAGGCATTTGAAGCACAAAAATTGCTTACCTTTCCCTTACCAGGCAGGCAGATAAACACAAATGTCTCTGTTCAATTGTGCCTGAAAGTCTGATGCAAGCCCTCAAAAGCAAAGAAAATTAAGGCTTAGAGCGAACCATGGTGCAAGGATGTGCATCCCCAGTGACAGAACACTCCCCGTCATCTCCAAAATGAGCAGCTCCAGAGAGCTGCCCAAGCTGGCAGAGATCAGGGGCCCAGTGCGCGTGGGAGAGCAGAGGCTGGTGCTTCTGCGCTGGACACGGAGCCTGCGTGTTTCACAAGGGCATTCCCAGGTGCTGTGCCGTGTTCAGACTTTCAGTCACGTGTGCTGGGGACACACACAGCTTACCGCATGCTGAGGGAGGGTGGGAGCAATTTGCTTTACTGCTCTTGCCAAAAGCCTCTATTACTACATGTTATGAAAGCTCTGGAGAGGCAAAACATTCTTAAAACCACTTTATTAAAATTAGTAACACCCGAAACTCCCCCCAGTTGTTTATGGACGGCAGGGCTGAAGGAGGCAAGGAGCAAAAGCAAAAGCACGAGGCAGAGAAGGCTCCACTTTCTCTGCAGCCTGGCAGGCCAGGGGAGTCTCTGGATAATTTCACCAGGATAATTTCAGCTGGCTGCTGAAACGTTCACGCTGGGAGCAAGACTGATTTTCCATCTACAGATGCAAAGTGTTACTTATGGGCTAAGTGTTGCTTTACCATAGCCCAGCATCTCTGAACTGCCTTCCAAGCCTGTAACACTTTCATCCCCCTGCCATCCTTGTGGCTGTTTGGATATTTGTCTGACGGCAGCAGGGAGGCAAGCACAGGGTCTGCAACTTACCGAACACGTGCAGAGGCAGGGACTCCTGCTTTTGTCCCTGTGCTCCACTCCTGCCCTTCTCACGGATCACTTCCTCTGTGGCTGCTGAGCCAGAGCAGCGCTGCTGCCTCCCTGGCTCCTTTTCCTGACGCTACAGCCCTGGTCCATACTGCGGGAAAGGGAAATTCAAAGGTGACCACGGAGAGAGATTTAAGAGTGGGAAACTGTCAGGTCATTATATTCCCATGCCATGGCCAGTCTGTCCCTCGGGCCTGCTTCCCCTGGGACATGTCAGACGTGTGCACAGCAGGCTCAGCCCCACAACCCCTGCTATTCCCTTTGCTGCTGGCTCACCCTTAGCACAGGCTAAATAACCTTTTAGCTCCTGCCTGGCACACAGGTAGCTTGTTGCTTTACAGAAGAGACAGGAACCATGTTCAAGCTCAAGCCTCTGAACTAACAGGCCACCTGAAGCAGATCAAGCTGCTTTTGGATCATCTCACTCCACGTGGTACCTGGAAACCTTTTACTTGGACTTCTTGGGCAGCAGCTTGCATTAAATCATACGGAACTGTAATTTTGTCTCATTTACATGAATTGTAATTTCTATCAATTATCATTTCTGCATTCTGCACAGGACCATAGACCCTGGGGGGCATTTGCGTGTGGAAGGGACTGGACTAAAGCTCTGGTGCAGAACAAGAAGATGGTGCAGGCCCTGATCTGCACCTTTAGCACGCAGACCCACCCCTGTGCCAGGGCAGAGCCTCCCACTCCAAACCCTCCACGGGCCTCAGGAGGGACACAACAGGGGGCACAGGAGGTTTGGGTTTTCCCTGACTTCCTCAAAGGATAATGGAACGTTTTCTGCAGGGCTTTCTGCGCGTGTGCAGATCTGCATGAACGCAAGCTCTGGGTCAACAAAGATTATTTTTATGAGAAATAAAGACAAACTTGCTGTTCAACATTACCAAACCACCTGATAGCCAGGGCAGAGCCTCAGCTCTTCATCAGCACAAGGTATGGTATGCACATTAAAGTCAGAGGTTTTCTCTCTCACACACACAGGGCACCTCTGTCAATATTTGAGCATGTTTCTCCAAGCCACCTGGACACTGATCACAGAAAATATCATTTGGCATAATAGGAATTCAGCACACAGCTGAAGCGCTAAAGGAAGGATGTGCAAATAACGAAGCAGTGCACAGTCTTAAATGTATTCCAATGTTTGGAAGACAAAGGGGATTTGTCTCCTATCTGTGTCATGTTTTCTTTCAGTGCACACACACAAAACTATTTGTACTGAGGGAGAGAAGCAGGCTCACTTCAATTCACTGAAATTCTGGACAATGCTCAGCCCCCAGGAACCCTGTGACAACCCAACAGGCTTTACCCAAATTGTGCCTGTACACCACACACACACACTGGGCCAAGTGCCCCCAAGGCTTTTCCTCCACCCAGGGTTTTTGACCAGAGCCGACTGGGAAAATCACAGATCCCTACTTTATGTTTAATTGTCTTGAAAAGCCTTCAGTGGAGGCATTCCACCAGTATGTTTCACAAACCCTTAATGGTTTAAAAAGCAGTCAAACTAACCCTTACCTGGAATCCTCTTAAACACCCCTCTGAAGTCCTTCCAGGCTGCGGTTTGAATGTGGCACCCAAACTACACGAGGGCACCTGCTCCTGGTGGGAAGGGGAGACAGCTGTTTTGGGCAGGCCAGGAAGGATGGGGCTGAAAGGAACCCCGCTGGGCCAGAAGGAAAAGGTCAGGGAGGAATGCCAGGGGACACCCAGCTGGGTCAGACCACCCCCAAATTCCTCCTTGTCGTGCTGAGGTCACGGACGTTTCTGTGCAGGCCCCAGAGTGTGTGTGTGTGTGTTGGTGTAAGGTCGTGCCCTTCGCCTGCGTCACTCCCCATTCTTCTTGGGAACAATCAGGAAGAAACTCCTGGTGTTTCTTGGCTCCTGCACACGCTTTTCATGCACAGGGGAGCACCTAGCCCATAGAGAACATTTTTTTCCCGCTGTAATCTTGATGGAAAATGTAGTTATTGATGGAGAAAGGAATTCAGGAGACGGCTGAGAAGTGCCCGAGGGAGAACTTCCATATCTATTTGCACAAGAGACATCGTGCACATGCCACCAAAGAAGTCAAGAGAAGCATTAACGAGGCAAGGGGAAAGGGCAAGAGAATTTCCTCTCTTTCAGCTCCTCGGGAGTGCTGCCTGTGTTTCAGTGCCTCGGTTTGCTGCGGCAAACCCAGGCGGCCTGAAAGGGCACTGCTCCAACAGCAGCAGCCGGCGCTGCAGGAGCCATCCATCCTGAGACTCAAGGCAGATTAAGTCCACCAAGTATCATGTCAGAACTACAAAGGCTTGCACCCAAAAACTCAGCACCTGAGATGCCGGGAGTTTCCAAAAATCACAAACACAGACAAGGCCACCTAGGGGCCCTCCCTGAGCTTCCCTTCCTGAGGAGCATCCCTCCAAGAAACACCCCTGAATGCGCAATGCCACAGCCTTGAAAAGACGGGGAAAAGCACAAAACCCTCAGCCAAATCTTGCATGTTCCGGCACGGCCTGTAAGTCAAGGTCCCTCTCCCATCCCCTGTCACTGACTCATCCCGCCCTGCTTCCCCCGCCCAGAGGCGGCTGCCCGGCTGGATCAGGGATGCACTCAAGGGAAGCGCTCGGGTCCTCCCTGTGACGTGAAGCGGCCGCAGCGCCCTGCGAGGCCCGGCTGTTGCCCCACAGCCTTTGAATTCGGCACTGGCATCCTTTGGGGCAGCTTCCTGGAACAGCGCTCATGGCCAAACCCACTGCCGCGCTCCGTCAAGCGGCCGGCAGAAGTCAATAAAACGCCGTTCATCATGGGATTTGCCCTAACAATGGGACACAAACAGACTTAGCCTTACGTACGGGAATGATGTCAAACACATCAGCTTTGCCCGAGTTACTCAGACCTTCTTGCAAAGCTCGGCCCTGTCCCCTCGTGTCTCAAACCCGGCTGTGCTGTTTGCCAGAGGGAGCTGCGGAGAGGCCTCTCTGCACGACAGCCTTGGGCAAGGAGGAGAAAGGAAGGGTTCGTGCATTCCCTGTGCCCCCCAAACAAAAAAAACCCTGAACAACAATTTTAAAAAAAAGGCAAAGAGCATAACAGCTTTGGAGTGACAGGGCCCACGCTCTCGCACTCCTGTAACGGGATTGCAATGTCACAGACAGCCTGCCTAGGAAGCTCCCCACGCCTGGCACCTCAGGCTGGCTCCCATCAGCCACGGGCAATGCTGCCATGCTGCACTTTGGGCAGTCCTGGCCAGGAAACACACCTGGCATTTGAGTATCAGACATTCAAAATGCAGCAAACTCTTATTTTTGCTTACTAAAGGACAAAACACCGTTATAAAGAAACGCCGCTAGGGAATCTACACGAGGAAACTTCCTTGGCATATTCACCAGATAAATTCAACGAGAAGTTTTGATTAAAAATTAGCCTTTAAGTGACTCGGACATGGGATCAAAACCTCACCTTTAGATACTTCTGACCTTTTTATGAATTCAAAAACTGAGCCCAGAGCTAAGGCAGGTGACCATTTACAGGTGGCCCTAATTCCACAACAGAGCAAAACCCCCAAACCATCAAATGGAAAACTGCCCCAGAATGGCTGTGCAAGACATGCCTTGACTCCCGAGTTCAGCTCATCCCAAACTGCTCCAGAGAATAAGCATTTAAAGCAGTTTTAACCCTAATTTGTCTGTGAAACTGTCTCACAGACTATTTTTATGTTTATACTTACGAAAATGAAAAGAGAATTATAATTTGACTGGAGCAACCTCTCATTTAGAGGTTTGCTTGCCCACAGGCCATGGCACGGGCTGCTCTCAACCAAAACCAGCCCGTGCCGCAGCTCCCGACCCCGGCAGCCGCACGGAGTGAGCTCTTCCCCGCTGTGCAGCCAGGAGCCCAAAGGGCCCGCAGTGCCAGTGCTCCCAAACCAGCCCTGGTCGCTCTCCTGCACACCTCCTTCCTTCAGCTCGCCCGGATCTGCTGCTCACAGAACCTGCTCTCGCTCCCACTCGGTTCAGCGAGAGTAGGAGCAGCCCCAAGTCTGCTCACGGTACAAGATTTTATTGCTGTCATGATAATTAATGACTACTTACACTGAGCTTTTAATGAGCGCCCGCACTTTTTTTTTGTTTGTTTGTTAACTGGGTCGTAAAGGAGGAGTCGCGAGTGGTTTCCTGGATTTGCAGGACAATAGGGACCTCTACAGGCGTTTCCCCGTTCGGAGCAAGGCTCAGGACAGGCAAGAGCAGCCCCAGGTCACCGCGGATGCCATCGGAGCTCTGTGACACAGACCAGGGAGCAGCCAGCACTGGGTTCCGTGCCAGCGTTCACTGAAATGAGCAGGGCTGTGAAGATCCAGCCCAGGACAAGGCTGGAGCTGACCGAATCCAGCCTTCGGATTATTTATCTGCAAATTGTCTGGTTTCAAACGCACACACTTTGCCATGACGCTTTTCTGAACAGCTCTAAAACACAGACAGAAAATCCGCACTCACATCACGCAAGAGAGAACTGAAATGAATATTCTAAAAGAAACTCTTGCCGTTTGTCATCAAACTTGCATTTTACCAAGTCTGACCCATCTTTCCCCTCTCTCAGCACTCACTGCGTTACTGATCTACCCAAGCACCATTTCTTAAAAAAACTCACAGAAGAATGATCTACTTTTTTAAAAGGTTTGATGCCTCTCCTTCACGTCACTTCAATTCCTCCTTGTTTAATTCTCCACATCACACCATTCTCAAAGCCTTATTTCCTAGGGATGGTCTGAAGGCAATCCATTAAGAACTGCAACCTTCAGGGGTGACAGGAGATACTCTGAACTTAATCATTAAACCAATTATTTTCCCAAATTTGCCTTCTCCTTGTGGGATGCTTTGCCACCTACAGCGTATTTCATGGACCAGAAATAAAACAAAACACATAATGGGTGTAGAGAATTACAAAGCTCTAAAATTTTGTCGAGAGGAGGATGATTTTTTGGGATTGATTTTTGGTTTTGGTTTGGTTTTTTTGCAGGGGTTGTGGAGGGTTTTTTGTTGTTTCTTGGGGTTTTTTGCATGAAGTTGAGATCCATTAGCGAGTATCCAGTTTCACAGCTAGTTCTTCGTACACAAGGCAGGACTGAGGTAGCCATGTGCTGGCTGCAGCAGCACGAATCAGATCTGTATTTTTATTCCAAGCGGGACGGAGAAGAAACCCTGATGTGTCATTATCCAAATATACTCTGGGTTACTACGAATAGACGAACATCTCCTACGAAAAACTGGCTCCTACAGCGACAGGGACATTGCGCACTCGGAGCATCAATCCAGCCCCTTACGCTTCCCTCCACAACCAAAGGCAGCAGTGTGGAGTCTTTAAAGCACAGCCATCATTTTGCATCTCACTGTTTGAATCAGACCTTGCTGGGATCAGGGAAACTGCGGGCCACCCACACGCCTGAGCAGAAAATGGGAGCCGAATTCAGGGAAGGTGCTCAGGTGGCAGCCCAGCACACCTGCACAGTGGCTGCAGATGCCAGAGGAGCAGGTTCAGGGCTGGGTGGCTTAAGGGCATCTCAGCTTGAGAGATGTGCTGCAGGAAAAGCCAGAGTGGTTCCACCAGCCAGGATCACGCGCAGGGCAACTGCTCTGTCCTGCTGAAAGGCATATCCCGGCCTCTGATGTCTCTGCCTTGGCCCTGCTGAGCTGAGGCAGGCCTGCCTGAATGTCACACGAACACAGGGGCTCCTCTTGAAATGACAGTTTTTGGCACGTGCAGCTGGAATGGGAAGGAGAAGCTTAATTATGCCACTACAGAAAGAGCCTGAGCCTGATAAATGAGCCAGGAAAGATGATCCTGATCCTCTGACGGGCCAGTTCTGCAGGAAATTCAGCACCGTAAGCAGCAACACACCATTCCAGGCTGGCAGCATCTGTCACTTATCAAGGCAGGGCTCAGCAGGGCTGACTCCACGAAGCGATCTGAGGCCACACAGATTCCCTCGGCCAAACTGCACCATGAGTCGGGCAGGCAGCGATGCCTCGCACACATCTTTCCCTTTCATTCCCCTTCTGCCCTGCCAAAAAGCCTCATTTTGCATGGCACAGGCTTATTTTGTATTACACTCCCTAGCTTTTCTTCTACTAGCAGAAAAATATCAGCAAACTCTCACTTCCAAAGCCACCTTGGGCCAGAAATCCAACTAGAAAAACGTATTTCGCTATGCAGTCTCCTGCTAAATCGTGGCCTTAAAGCAAACCTCAAAGAAATGTTTTTAAAAAGTCAGTGTATGTTGCTGTAGGTACAAAATGGCTCACTGCAAGGAGTAAACACCCTTGAAGAGGCACCTGTATATCCTGCAGGGCACCTGCTTGGCCACTGGCACACGAAGGGTGTAACAAACATCAGTAAGAGGACACAAAAACAAAACGAGTCTCTCCCCAACAGTTTCCTTTGGGAAAGGTGAAGTCCAGCTGTTCAAATTCCTGCCCTTGGAGCTCCTGTGACAAGTGCATGTACCCCTGAGCCCGTTGTGTCGGGTGTGTGTCTGCTCCAAGACTCTGCAGTGGAGAAGGGCTGGTCCTCGGGAAGTGAATCCAACACCAGCAGTGTGCGCGCGGGAGGAGACAACTCGCTGGCAAAAGAGAGATTCACTCACATGATAAAAACTCTAAGGCTTTTCACCCCTTGGCTATCCAGCTCTAAAATTTTCTCCAAGACCAATGAGAAGGATCTCTTGCCTGTGTTTTCCTGATAACAGGCACGTTTCCAGTTTCCATGTGAAAAGGGTGAAAGGTGTTTTTTGTTAACTGTAATTCACATCTCACTGCCCTCTCACCAGATACGTGTGACACAGAAAATGTTAGGGCCACTACCGGAAGCTGACTTGAGGACTGTGAAGAGGAAGACCTAAGAAAAGGTTGGAAGAATGGAAAGGAGCAAACAGTGCAAAGATTTGAAAATCTGACTGGAGATGAAGAAGACAAAAAGGCTGAGAGTTGGAAAAGGCTGGTGTCAATGTGCAGAGCAGAGGACTGGTGTCCATCCACTCCTCACCTTTGAGCTGAGCAATCCTTTTTGTGTATGCAATGCTGCTTGTTCCCTCTGTTACACGGGATTCCAAGCAGTGTGCGACGTGCTGTTTTATTTATTTATTGGTATCGCAGAGCCAAGATGGCTCAGCTACTGACGAGGACCCCCACACGAGAAGCCCTCTGAACTTCAGACCACTCAAGTGCCACGTGCACCTTCACCCTTTCAAACCCCACCTTTCACACACATCTCAGCAGCCGCCGTAGTCTCACAAATACACAGGTTTTTCAACAAACAACATGCATCCTTGTTGTGAAAATTAACTCGTATAACAAAGAAACTGAGCATTCAGCAGGGCACCTGAATTTGGGAGCCGACATTACCCCACAAGATCTCAAAGTACCAACTGCCTTTCTCTGGTAGATGGCTGAGCACAGCAGATCAATCTACAACGCGCAACCGCTGAAATGAGAATCTCTGGGAGCCATCTCCAGTCACGTCAGCACTGGCAAACACTCCAGCTGCCAGTGGGAAGTCCCAGTCAGTGCCACCATCTTCAGAACCAATTTTCTTCCCTTCTCCTTGAACCAAATCTTTGTACCTTCCCGATTCTTTGTAGATGAGATGAAGAGAACCAAGCATCCGGTATGGAATCTGTTAGTCCAGGGTGGAACCGAATCCCTAAGATAATTTCTTTCTTATTTGAGTGGTCACATTGTGCCCGTAATGCGAGAATGGAATAGAGAAAGTCTGTTTCCTGGGAAAAGCTGTACTGAAGTTTCATAACAAAATTCCAGCTTCTCTAGCAATTCAAGTCTTGTGCAGAAATCAGGGTGCAGCAAGGCCCACTTCTCCCACATTCTCCCAACATTCTGCCTGAAATTCCATGGAACTGAGGAGCTGCTATAGGATGTTTGGGAAGAGGAGAGTTCTTTGTCACGAACACACTCCATAATCCACTTTGAGAAAGGCGTCTTGTCTGGTTGCTTTGCTAATGAAACAAGAAGAACATGCCATGCCCAGGGGTGTCATGGTCTGATTTTCCAGGAATTACCTACTCTCTATATTCCTAAGTTCAAGGAAGGTTTTGAGAACCAACCATTGTCCTCACTCCAAACTCCTTTACAGCTCCAGAAGCCCATACTTGGCTCAGCACACTGAAGGTAACAGCTGGGTTGGGAGTGGGCTGTTTATCCACACACACACAGCCAGCAGACACCAAAATCAGAACCCAAACGGTTTCTGGTCAGTGCGTGATGTCCAAAATACAGCTCCACTGTGAGGGAGGTGCTGCTTTTCCTCCAGAGGAGGAAGAAGAAAACAAAACCAAACAAAACACACAAAAGACCAAAGCAGAACACTGTACGAGCACTTGAAATGATTGAAAACAGCTAAAACCAACCAGTCCTCCCCACGGCAAACACCGGGCACAGGAGAGCACCGGGAGGCCTGCCAGTGTCCTCAGCTGCTTGGACCTGCGCAGGAGCCACCCTCACCCGAGAGAGGAAGTCTTTCTTCAACACCACACAGAGCCTGTCAGTCCTGCCGGAGCTCCCTTCACGCGCTCCGCTGCCGTTCCCTCGAGTTCATCTCCTCAGCGAGGCTGGGGTACCTGTCCCGTGGCGCAGGGACCTTCCCAGCAGAACTTCCCCTCCGTGGCAGGCAAACTGGTGAGCGTCCCAGCGCCAGGGCTTCACAACGCCGTCTCGCCCACGCACACTTTGTAGGGTGATTTCAGTTTCCTGCATCTAAAACAGACACCACCGTGTGATTTTTATCAGCCAAACCTGAAAGCGCAGCAGCCCGCACAGAACCAAAATCGAATCCCCTGACTCAGGCAGCCCAAAGGACCCCCACGTCTCAGACAATTGCACCACTGGCCCCACTGGCAGATCAGTGGGTTGGGGTATAGAGTGTTAGCTCCTTTATGACCACACCACAGACGAGCAGCAGGCAACAACACGGTCCCAGTGCCCTCAAAGCTTTGCCCACTGAAATTCAGACCAATGTAATCAGAAGGTTCCAGATTTCCCGTACCTCTTTCTTACATAGCAGTAGATGATGGCGAGTATTCCACTGGTCAGTATTCCCACACCGATTCCCACAGCAATGTAGCGCTCGTACGAATCATGTGCATACGAATTTAGTGTCAAATGTTCACACCTCTCTCCATTATAACCTGCAAGGCACCTACAAAATAAATACACACGATGAAAAAATTATTCAGAGCTTGTCATGCTTTCTATTTCAAACATGTGTTAGTTCTCATCAGCTTTAAACAAATCACAAGAAGTCTAAACAAGGAGGAGCTGAACCTGGTGCTCACTGAGAACCTCTTCCCTGCACCAAGACTACCAGTTGCCCCAGTTTATCTAGTTTAAAGCCAGCTCGAGTACTGCAGTCACAGCAGCAATGCAGTCTGAACATCCCCTCATTGTGCAGGGTGTGGACCAAGAGCACCGTGCTCCGCTGATCTGTAGCTGCTGTAACGTCTCCAAAGGCCAAGGCTGCCCAGTATGCATCCCGGAGGATTGTAAGGACACCGTGGTCCTGACAGGTGCGTAGCTGTGGAATAAGGCAGCTGTAGCTGATATGCTGGAAGATCCTGTCCCCTTCTTTGCACCCACTGTGAACATCTATTGACTCCTCTACTACTCGCTCCAGCACCGGCTGTGATCTGAGATGGCACCACGGGCAGCGACCGACAAAGCTGTGAATTCCCCCTCTGCCCAGAACAGCGCTACAGCCCCAGGTCTGTGCCAGACTGTAACCCCACAAACACCTGACTGGCGCTGTGAAGCTGGGCACGCAGCACTTAAGGAATCAGTGCCAGTGTTGTTTTTGAAGAAGGATGAAATAGGCAGCATTCCTTACTTGCATATGGGCTTCCTCAGCTCGCTGTGGAAGGCGCAGAGCCCGTTGATACAGTAGCTGTTGTGCTCCTCAAGGCAGGTCTGCATCAGCTTCAGGAGCTTTGGCTGCTCTGTGTAGTCCACTGTGAAACAGAATAAAGTCATGCTATGCTTAGGACAAAACATATTTTCACAGCTGGGGCAGAACAGACACAGCTGTGTGCAGCAAACACGCAGTACATTGATTTACTGTGCTGTGTCTCGTGAGCTGATTCAGTCAGCACTAAGCAGAGCAAGCTTCTGAGACAGTCCAGCACGGCTTTGAGAAAGAACAAACCGTAAATAAATCACTTGCTCTTGAGGAACGTGTACAAAAATTACTCTGGGAGATTCACAAAGGGTAACATCGGCACTATACAGCCTGCAATCCAACCAGAAAAACTCTCCCAGGAACAGCAGGGGTTTAGGACACAATGCGAGCACTGCATTATCCTCAGTATCCTTCCCAGTCTCGATTCAATTTAACAGTTAATTAATTTTTTCTTTTCCTGATCGCAAGACAAACCATTGCATTTCTGGTGCTCCTGCCTGCCAGCTCTGCGGCCGTGAGTGAGGATGAATGGTGGGACTGCTCCCTCCCCTCCCTTCTCCATGGTGTAACGCTGGCTGAGTGTCCCGTGACAGCTGTAAGCTCCCGAGGCTGCCGGGATGGTCTTGCTGTGCAAAAGCACCCTCTGTGGCTGTCAGGCTTCTGAACTTGTGCAAAACTCTGCGCATCCGGGTCAGCAAGCACCACGTCTTGTGCAGAAAATGGCACCTTACTTCCAGCCATGGTGGCTCAAATGGAAATAAAGAAGTCATGGGAACAGGGGTGCAGCAG
Organism: Pomatostomus ruficeps; assembly: GCA_013400735.1. NCBI lineage: Eukaryota > Metazoa > Chordata > Aves > Passeriformes > Timaliidae > Pomatostomus > Pomatostomus ruficeps. The sequence continues at coordinate 17,634 of VYZT01048750.1, forward strand.
GTGAAGAGAAAGCTCCAAAGCTTCACCATCACTGCAAGCATCTGTTCCAACTGGTCTCTCTACCCAGTTACGGGAATCACTGGTGGGGTGGGGTGTCCAAGCAATGACTTACTATTTCAGGGGACTGCCTCAGTGACAGCTGAAGGTGATTTCCTAACCAGGTGCCTGTCAACGCCAGCTTTCAGTTATGACCACAAGAAAAATAACATCTTGCAGGAAGGTGACAAGGTCTGCTCAACAGAGGTGACTCAACAGAGGTACTGCCAGCAGAACCCTTCCTTTCTGACTAAGTGCTGAATCAAGGTCTGGAGATAGTTCACTGATGGAACCATTGCCACGGACAGGAGCCTCAAGCCCCCTTGAGGGCAATTTATGATCCACCACACACTTTCCAGGAGTAACAGCACCAACCCCCTAAATTCCCAATCAAATCCCAGTCTGAGCCATTTAATGGCAGGAATCTCCTCTGTGTGCTCTTCTAAATGCTTTTGGTTTTTTTCTTCCTCCTCTCTGCAGCTTTATCAGAGATAGAAGCAATGGCAAACAGATGCTGTAGCTAGAGCAAATCTCAGCTTCAGGTGCGAATGATGTGGTTTGGACACCCAAAAGGCACGATGCTATCACTGACACTCAGATCAAACACGACTGCCTGGAGAACAGTGCCCTCTCCAACCTGACAGACTTCCAGCTAAGCAAGAGACCTGGGGAGAACAAGTGACAATCAGGTCTGCTCGAAAGATGACATGTTGGCTTACTGCACCTCCTCAGGAAAAGCTACACAAGTTGGAGAAGCGTGTCTTGCTTTAGCATGAACTTTTAATGGCTGAGAAAAGGGCATCTTATCCATCCTAAGGAAAAAAAGTTACCCACGAGTTTCTCTTCACACTGTGGAGCCTGGAAACACAGTGCAAAAGGAGGAAGTTGGTGCTGGCTAAACAGGAGCTCTACTATCCAGCTCTGGCTCTGGGAATGCTGCTGACAACCTCTGGAGACAGGCTTAGTTCCTCATTTCTGTCTCTTCCACACAGGGTAGAAAGAAAATAAACACGAGGAAGGTACAAATTCACACCCCAGAGGCACAAAATCCCCAGTCACCTCTACCCCAGCTTCCACCAGATGGATTTCCACATCCCGAAATCCCTCCTTGCTCACGCCGGGGCTGCCGAGAGGTGGCAGACTTCCACCTCCCCACATCTTCAGGAAAGTTGTGCAGGTACAGGAACCTCTTCCCTGAGCGCTGCTGTCATTAGAAACCCAGGTCAGCCTGGAGCAGCAGCCTGCCTAGAAAGCACCGGAGACAAACCAACGCATTCCTTCGTCGCTGTCAGGAGGAACAGCTCGCTCCTCTGCGGGTAAGGTCAGATATTAAGTCTACACGCAGAAATTCCACGTGCTAATTATTTTGACATTGCAGAAGTACAAATTACCTCCGAAAGAATGAGTCTTGAAAACAAAAAGGATGATTTCCTAGGCTGCCCCAGAGCATTGTGTTAATTCCTATCATACTGTCGGGCTAGACACTGAACAAGCTGTTGAATGAACAGGCCCATGTGCCCTTTCATGTCACGTGAGGAGAGAGAAGCATGCCGTGTAAGCACTTGACAGCTGCCTACAACTGAGTCATTCAAACAGATACACCTGGCAAGATCTGACATGAAATCAGGGCTGCAGGTACCTGGGAGCCCGGGCTTGCCAAAACTGACAGACGGGCAACAAAGGGAGTCAGCCAGTAAGACCGCGACAGCTCAGTGCTCAAGCATGGTGCGTCGAGGAGGAAAGGCAGTGGGAAAGGGGAGGCAGGGAAGGGCTCAGTCCTTCACAAGGCTGCAGGGAACCAGCTGATGGCAGTGAAGAGATCCCATTTTTTCCCCAGTGCAACCATGACCTTCCCTGCTCCTGGCTGCCCCTTTCGCTACGAAGGCTCCCCATCAGTCCAAACACCACCAAAAGTTCTTTGTGCCTGCCAGCTGCCAGCTCCTCTCCATGACCTTTCCCCCTCTCAGCTAATCACCGAGCCTAAAATTCACCCCTCCTCTCCATGACCTTTCCCCTCTCAGCTAATCTCCGAGCCTAAAATTCACCCAGCACTGGTGACAATTCTATGTGACATCAAAGAAGGAAATAGGAACAAATCTCGTAAATAGCAGGCAAAAGGATTGAGCAGAAATTAATGGTTTTCCACAAACCACACCTCAGTCCCCAAAGAACTTGGATCCCACACAATACTGCCAGTTCCTCTGGGGATACTGAACCAGGAATTCATGCTCTTAGAACCCAGTATTGCTGAGCCCGGGCAGTAAATCTTACTATAAACTTACAGTGCACAGGAATAGGAGCTACCAGGAGACTGGAGGGATTCAGGCAGTTTCTCTGGTGTCTTTTCGAGCATTTCTTTTCTATCTTCCTTCCAGAAACGCTGTTTTTTAACTTTTCAGTGGCTTTGTAAGAAGCCCACCAAAATACGCTCTTAACTAACTCCCTGTGTAAATGTGTGCTTGAATGTTTGTGGATTTGATTCTACCTTTGAGTGGAATTCTCCCAAAGGAAAATGCTGCTGTCCGGTTGATTCCCACAGTTGCTGTAAAGGTTCACAGGCTCCCGCAGACATGGCTGTGACCTGTAAATAAGCCTCCTCTTGGCTGAAACATGACCCATCGCTCCTGCTTTCTAGAAACTACATAAACAGGGCACTTGAGGAGCCACAACTTACTTCCACGTCATTATCCTCCTGTTTGCTGTACGCAGCTCCGCAAGAATCCTGTCACAGACTAAACCAGACCACAGCGCCGCACTGATAAACCAAAGCACTGTGGTCAAAAATCAACACCTGACTGACTTCACATGCATACGAGTGTGCATACACATTTTATGTGCATATACATGGAACCCACACCTAGAGTATGTGTGTGGATGGATGTATATATAACACCTAGTGGCGTATGTACCACTGTGAGAGATCAGAAACGAAAATAAAACAGCTCGACTTGTCACGAGAAAAAAATAAAGAGCTTATGGATCTACTAAAAAAAGCTTGGGAGATATCCTGTGATGACTTAGAACGAACAGATGACTTGTTTATATGCCTTTTAAAGTACAGAGACATTAATAAATATCGCAGTTGGAGTCCTCCCCTCCTTTACCGACCTGCCAAAACCTCATTCCCAGATCGCACAGCTCTCCCGGAGCAATGACATCACCAGCACCTCAAGTAATGCAGCTGGCAGGATAAACACTGCTCTGCTCTCAGATGCTGGCAGGTAAAAGAGCCTGAGTTCACAGCTCAGCCAGAAAAGACAGAGGAAAAAGGGAGAGAGCCAGCGCTCTGAGGAGGGCTGTGAAAGCCCCGACAGCCAAAAGCAAAACTGGAAGAAAGAAACCACTGAGTAACAACTCGTGAGAGGCATCGCTCCGAGCTGTGCCTGTTCATTCTCACCGCTGCGCACGAAGGTGCACGCTGAGGACAGACAGAAACCAAGCACCTGGTAAAAGCAACAGAAATTGCCATCAAAAACCCAGATCATCAGCCTTAAAATGTCTTCTTCAAATTATGACTGAACTTGGGTTAAATGATCCCCTTCGGCTGGGTGGCAGCTCTGACTTCAGAGAGGTTTCAAAGGCTCCATGAAGAAATCAGCACATCTCACAAATAAAACTCACAAGCCCAACAGCGTCCAAGGACAGAGCATCACAGCACCGAACATCACAGATTTTGGTGGAGATTTTGGTTTGTTGGTTGGGTTTTTTTCCCCCTTATTGACAGACTAACAGAGACAAACAGAACAAAAAAAGGAATACCTTCAGCGTTGTTTTTTGTCCAATTATTCCGTAAGTCAGTGCTGAGGGATGAAGCAGTAATAGCTGACTCTTCACTCAGCGCCCCCATTGCTGTGTAATGCAAATAGATGCTTACTGGAACAGAAAAGCTCAGTATATCTGTTCAAGGTTCATTTCACCCAGAAAGCACTTCCCACAAGGTGCACTTCACACAACCCCCAGAGAAGGCAGCAATATAGTAACAATTCATTTAAAACACTCTTGCCTCAAACTTCCTCTTGACACAGCATAATTATGATTGTGGGACAACAAACGGTGGCTTGCAAATTTCCCAAGTGCAAAACCATCCTGTTTTCCATTCTATTATCTTGCACAATTTACAACACAGATACAAGGTAACACACTACAGCCTTACACCAACTATTTACCAGTTTAAGTAACTTGTTTTCAAAGAGTCTACATTGTACCCTATCAGTTTAAATTTCATCCAGGTTTCAAATTGCTGAGGTAGTTCTGCCTCGCAATGTCCCTGCATGCTTCCCACCCCCACCGCCTATTTCTGAAGGAGAGAAATAATGTTTAACAAAGCCTTGGACCTCGAAAAGCCTCTTCCAAACCTACCTTTCAGCAAAATATAGATTAGCATTCCAAATGCCATGGCAGGCAGCTGCTTTAACACCTTCTCAGGTCTTCTTCCCAGGTGGCTTGCTGGCTCTGCTTATCTGTGCTCCCGTGTTTTCTCTTGCACTTATACGCCAGGAAGCGTCATCTCCTGTTCTCACCAATCAAGAAAAGGTGCATCTGGTAACAACCTCACCCCCGGGGCAACCACACATTTATTTAGGAAACTGCTATTATCTAGCATTGGCATCAGGTTTTCTTTTGAAACCCTGGTTTCCTATTACCTGTGGGCATAATTGTGCAGGCAAAGGTACAGTTTTAGAGCGAGACCCGGAATCTGACAGAGCAGAAGAACAAAAAAACAGCAAAACAAAGGCGAGCAAAACAAAAAATGGTGTGAAAACGCGGTGTTTCCTGCCCTCCACAATGTCGGTCTTGTGTTGCTTCCAGGAGGATATTCACCCTCGGGATGCTGTGCTGGAGTTCGGAGCGCGGACCAGTCCCTGCTCTGCTGATGTTCCTCCCCTGTCCCTCAGTCCCTGCCATCCAGAAGCAGAACGGCGGGAACAGCTAGTGCCGAATGAGGAGGCGATCAGAGACAGAGATAATGGGTGATGTTCTCCATCAGCGACTGCCAGCGGGAGGCCTTTGATGCCAGGCCCTGCAAGCCTGAGGGCTGTGCTGATCGCTTTCCGTTCACAGACCTGCCAGCGAGGCAGCCCACCCGCCTGTGCCCTGTGCCAGGCCTGGGAGCTGCAGGGCACCAGTCCAGAGGACTTCCCACAGCTCTGAGGAGACACAAACTGAAAGAGCAGGTCAACTGCTGCCTCCTACAGCAGTAGATCCCTTCATTTCTGCCAGAAAAGCCCGTCTCTGCCTCTCCAAGAAGTGACTGTGCACAATGAGAGCAAACATTCTTTCACATCAAGTGTTTGCAGGTCTCTAGAACAGGCTTGTCAAACACACTCCTTGTACTAAACTGCTCTCCGCAGCTCCCAGCGCTGTCCGGCTTCCTCGGTCACGGGCAGCTCGGAACAAGTAGGACTGGTCTCTCTGAAGGCTACTGATGTGCCCAGACTAGAGCAGGTAACTGGAAAAGCCTGGTTCAATAACACACGAAGACATCAACAACCTGACTCTGACCAAAGCAGAACTACGCTCTTCACCTCAGCAGCAACTCTCACTTCCTCAGCTGTGAGCTCCAAGAAACAAAAACATTTCACAGCTTTTATATTTTAAAACCAGAAGTGTTCTAATAAATGCCCTAGTAACTCCGGTTGCCTCAAGTTCTCCCTCTGCACTGCGCTCTCCTCAGTGATCCTCAATAGGATTACACCTAACCACTTCACAAGTTAAGGGAAAAACACAAGCTAGTTATGCATATTTTAATTACGCGTTTTCCTGCTCAAGGACTGCATTCCAGGAGGCTTTTCCCTTCCTTTGCTATCCTGAATGACTGCATGCCTGCACACTGATGGAGTGCAGCTTGCACACTCCCCGGATGGACAGGGGTGTTTATGCCTGCCTGGATAACCTCTGCTATCAGTCCCGAGCAGGGATGAGGTTGGTGAGCCTTGCTTTCAACACCCAGCTGCACAATGGGAGTTTAATCCAGCTTGAATCCGAGGGGAGGCTTTCTCATGAGGCAACACAGTGGGTGCGGTAGGCCTGGGACGAGGCTGCAGTGGGCAAGGCCGGGCTCTGTGTGCCACGGGGCGTTTGTCCTTGGGCAAACCTCGACCAGGTCGGGCACACCAGCGTGCTTTTTGGGTTGGCTAATGGGCCCTTCCCTCCGGGCCTCGCTGCCTGTGCTGGAATGCTAACCCAGCCACCCCGGGATAAAGGGAAAAGGCTTGCGATGCACAGTGACCGCCTTGCAGGGCATGACACAGGCGGGCTCGCTCACGGGACACAGGCACAGTGTCACAAATGGTTATTCTGCCGGAAAACGCAGAGATGATCAGAGTTAACTCAGAGAAAACAAACAGCAACGCAAACAGATGGACACGGCAATGACTGAGCCTGCAGGGTCTCCCGTTCGCTGCGCTCCGAACACACAGCAAACAAAGGAAGAACACAACCATCCCGCAAACCACAACACTCTCCAGTGAGCCCAACATAGCAGTGAACACGTTTTATTCCATCTCTCAGTCACGGGTTGATCCGTCCAAGTACAGTCTCCACAGGTGCCTTGATCCTCCTACCACTTATATTACCACTTAAATTTGTATTACCACTCACATTTAAAAAGACAAGCAAGTTTCTGCACTATTGGCATTACGTATTTAGCAATAATCCTGTCAAACTTCAGCGAACAGTGCGCTAAAGCAAACTCTCGGAAAGTCCATCACAAGAACAGCCAGCACAGAAATGATGCTCCACCTTGACTCCTTTACCACAGTAAGTGCATTTTTCCCTTTAATGGCAACAGAACTCAGCCACAATCCTTTTCCTTCCGCTTTCAAGTTACCTAGAGCCCATTAGCGGACACCTAAGGCTCCTGATGAAAATAAATCAGCAATCCCAGCCGACACGAAAACATGAAGATAAAAGTCCTGCCGTCAGTGGGAATGTCAGCAGTGCACACTCGGCTGAGCTGGCATCTCAGCAGTACCCCCACTACCGCTTTTACACTGCACAGGACCATTCTAGATCCATCCAGGAACCAAACTCCAGGGAACAGAACCATACTGATCTTCTCCCACAGGCTCTTCTCTAGCCAGCAAAATATTGTGCCCATTGAGGCCAAGGCTTACAACACGGACTAAGGAAAGCCCTCCTCATGCAGTTTCAGAAAATAAGAGAATAATCAAATGGCTTAAAGTTCCAACACAAATATTTCATCACGGCTTTGGTTAGTTTTGGTTTTCTCCTCCTCTTCACCTCCTGCCCCACTATATGTACGTACATAGTAATTTTAACTACATTCCACTCAATTCCATTCAGTTTAAGCCAAATTCAGCCCAATCAGCTGTTCAGGTTTGAGGTTTTGTGAGATGAGGGTATTATGCACCAAAACAATTTGCCCAGACATGGAAAAAGAACAATTCTAGCCTCAATCCTTGCTACTTATCCATGCTTACCTCTCGCAGGTGTTTAAGGTCAGAATTTCACCAGCGTTCAAGCTTATTTGACTATTTTTAAACCTTTACTGAACGTTTGCATTCATGTCAACATTACTGCCTGGCCACTGCTGGATCTAAGTGTTCAAAAAAATATTTCAGGACTCTGAACTGCATCCAGAGTGCTTAGTGACCCTGGAACCCAAACCACGTATTTAAAAGATATCCAGCATGTCTTAGTTTTTATATTGTTTGAACAGGTCCCAGGTGCTTACGAGATCTCGGTAAGTGCCCCAATAGACAGGCACAGTTGTGATTTATGCTTCATTCTCCATTCTTGAACACGTAATTGATCACACCTGGGTAGGGTGCATTCTGCAGCTCGTTTTGGATCACAGTGAGTCAGGAGGAGGCAACACGAAGTATCCGAGCGTTTTATAAACCGTCAGATTTAACGCGCTTGACATGAAAAAATAAATACAATGTAGAAATAAATATATTCGTAGTAAAAAATAAATGTTTTGCATATCAATAAATAGAACTCAGATTCTTCTTCCAAGGTAACCCGGTTGGCCTAGTAAATGAGCTTTTTAGCGACCAGCAGAGTGTTCTTCAGAAGCATTGCAACAGTCATAGGTCCTACCCCTCCCGGCACCGGAGTGATAAATCCAGCCTTCTTCTTCACTTCTAAGAGAAAAGAGAAAAAGGCATTCACTGAGAACTTCCCCCGACTTTTTTCCCCTTCCGCTGCCCACATATGCAGATCAGCACAGGAGAGCAGCACGGATGTGCATCACCCCCATCTGCCAGCGGGGACGCGGCACCCGCCATGTCCAGGAGAGCTGTGGAAGCTGGGGATCCACACTCTGACCCCCCAGACTCTGCTCCCGAGGAGCAGCATGCAGAGCAGGAGGCTGCTGGAATTACTGCCATCGACAGCGGGGCACCGGCTGCGGCAAAGGCTCCTGTCAGCCTCTGTCCCCCACCTCCCAACAAAGACATCCTGGCATCACAAAGGGAAACTTAAAACTGGAGAGGGAGACAGTGCAATTTGCTGTTTCATTTGTTTTTCTGCTTCACAATACAGACAACAAAGTCTTCAAGGAAAAACACAATTCTAGCGGCAAAATTCCCATTGCATTTTCAGCCATGAACACTCAGTTCCTCCAGAGAAGACGTCTTGCCTTTTTTAATCAGTGTCACTGGGGCACCTAGATTAAACCAGGAGGGTGCAGGTCTTTCCGAAGCACCACAAAGGAAAATCTTACTGATGAATTAGCTCCAACCACGAGCTATGTCAGACTATTCAAATTCAGCGTACACCTTGAGTGCCTTTCAGCTAACCTGTCTGTATGAGGAATTCATATAACATAGCAATAAATCCACTTGATATTCTTGCCCACTGTGCAAAACGCCATCGACTGGAATTGCAGGTTGTTCGCAGAGGAATTCTGTCCAACCTTTTGGGAACTCACCACAGGATAGACTGTAGCAAGTTATTTGCTAATAATGGGCTGGCCAATTGGCATTTTACTAACCTTGTTAATACTGAGAGTTGGAGGGGTTTTTTCGGGAGCCACCGTGAGAGGATTTTTTGTTTGTTAGTTTGGGGGGGGTGGATTTTGGCTTGCTGAGTAATAACTTCTTGGTAAATCACACCCCACTTTCAAAAGCATTGCTTTTCAAAGGCACACACACAGGGGAGGACTGAGCAAGCGTAACTGACACAAACGCGTTCAATTCCACTGAAGTCACTACAGAGCAGACTCTGCCTGGCTAGGGGAAGAGATTACAGCACGGAAAACCAGGCACCTGGCTTTGGAATAAACAAGAACACTTGCTACTGCTTTAAGTGTATTCATCTTGAATCTCTTGAATCTATGTGGTGCTTAACTGTCAGGAATAAGAAGGTCTCAAAAGTAGAAATATTACAAAAGAATTTGAAAAATTGGATATCGGGGTTTGGGGGAAATAATATTTATTAGATTTGAAGAGCGGGGGCTAAGTGAAATTAATAAAATGCTGTCTGAACCTCCTCCCTCATGAGAGCATTTGCAAAGCTAACGGGGAATATCTCACGGAACTGAAGGACAGAAGATCAACCCTCATTGAGGAGAGATGGTAATTACAACCAGGAGGGTTTTAATTACTCTGCTGACTGGCACCACCAGATACACTGTTAAAATACACGGAAAGGAAATCAAGTTACAATGCGGTTTTTCTTCGTATGTAAAATATAACAAATTAATTGAGATGTCATATGACAGTTACTCTTAATATTCTCGAACACAAACAATTAACCTTTTTAATAGTCATACTCTGCTGAAGTGCCTAGCATTTTAGACCGGTGCTTACAGTTAATACAGTAACAATGAATTCTCAGATTAATGCCATAATGATTGAAATGCATCCACATCTGAAGAAAACACGGACATTAACATAGAAAATACTGTAGGCACTTTAAACTGAAAAACGTTTGTTTCCATGTACCTCTTTTCGTGGTGTGATTCGAACTACACCTGCCTTGCCTACAAAGAGGACAACCCACAACCAGAGCGTGCCTTTCCTCACTTCCAGTGAGTATCAGGGGTGTTAGCAACCCTACTCAGGAGGGAGCACGCAGCACACTGTTCTCCCAAGCTGTCGGGGAATTCCTCTACCTGTATTCTACCACTACGGAAATCCCTGCAGGTCAGTGCGGCAGAAGCCAAATTCTGTGTCAGCCAGCACAAGACCACCCAGACAGCTTATGCACAGAAGCTGTTGCAGATTTTTGAACGCGTAACAGGTGTCTGCGCTGGGGAAACTCCCATCTGATAAGTTTCCATTGGTATGAGTAAATACAGATATGGCGAGTGCAATTTTCCAAGCTGAATGCCAGTGAGCAAAGGGGGAAAACAGCTTGGCCTCAAAAGCGTCAGGAGAGTTTCCTTTCCTGGTCAAGTGAAACAGGCCGAAGCACAGTTCCCAGAGAGCACGTAAACGTGTGACTGATCTCATGAGGTGAGGTACCGTGCTGTCAGTTCCTGCAGGCCCTGCCTCTGCTTCTCAGGAATCATGTAACTTTGTCCCCAGCATTACTCCTGCTTTCTCCGGATGGGTGCTGGTCTCCCAGGCCTTCCCCTGACAATCTGGAAGATGCAAATCAGATGCCTATGGGGGAGGAGCAGCTATTCTGCAGCTTCTGTAGAACCTTGAAATCTTCCTTTGATTCTTCAGAAGAAATGAAATGTAGATTGTTTCCTTGAAAAACAGGATCCACTGCTTTGGAAACAGCCCTTCATTCCTAGGTTCCTTTAAAGCTGAGGACATCAGACACCTAATAGGGTTAATCACACAAACCAATGGCAAGTCTCAACCTGAAGGCAGTTCTGGGCCTTGTGCATCTGCATTAAGCGATGCAGAGTAACTCCTGCCTAAGCACTGTTTCCACACGGCTTTACGAGTCCCTGTAAAGCTACACCAGATCCCTGCAGCACTGCCCGAGTGTGAAATCATGTGCTCAGCAGTCACACCAGATATCCCATGTTCTGCCCCTCCTGTTCTGGGATTCTTCTCACTGCGTGCTGTGGGATACCAACCAGCGAGCATCTACCCCATTGCTCAGAGCTCCTTCTTTTTGCTGTCCCTGCTTCTCTTACTGCAGCTGTTTTAACTGCAACATGAAGGAAAACCAAGGAATGATGGCCCGGTGCTGTCATCATAACAGTGCCTTTTTCCTCTAAAAGCCAAGCAACGAAGGCATCCTGAACAAAGAAACCCATCACAAAACGACACACAACAACTTAGGGAAGCTAAGCTAATTGGCACAGACGGGTGGATGGGATGCTGCCGTAGCCCCGGGATAATACACGGAGGCAGCAGAAATGCAAGATGTCAAAGATTGATTCACTCCTTGCCTCATGGAGCACCACAACAGGCCACGAATCCCCTAATGTCTGTGGGGCAGCAGTACGGTGACGTGATTACACAGACTGCGCTCTTCTTCACGGCAAAATGAAGGCCACATCCTCGAAATCAACTGGGAAACGAACTAACTAAAGCTACAGCAAAAGCGCCTGAACATCCACGTCCCGGTTACGTGACCACTGTTCGGGAAAGCTGCACAGGGAGCTAATTTGGAAAGGATTCAATAGGTGAGGAGCGGCCTAGAGCCGGGCAGGTACCGCGGCGAACGCGGAGCGGCAGCAGACACCGTCAGAAGCAGCCGCTGTCACAGAGCCCAGGATTCCTGCACGCCGCTGCTAGGACCACCACTTCCATTCATTAATTGGATTTGATGACTATGCTGGTTCAATCTCACTCAGAGAAAAGGCATAACAGAGGCCCATCACCTCGGACCACTTGTTGGGGCTCTCTCCTCCGCTGTCCAGCACTGGGAATCCCTCCCTGCTCATGGTGGCACCCGCTTTCCAGAATCCCTTCCACACTGTCGAGTGGGAAAGAACAATTCTCACCTGTGAAGCCCTTCACTGATATCACAACTACATCACCCGATAAAGGTCTGTCTTACACAAAGGATTTCTTTTCTACACAGGCACCCAACGAACACTCAACGATCAGCGTTGGCTTCTGTTTGTCAAAAATATTTAAGGAATCGTAAAGAAATACCAGCAACTTTGGTTTCAGAGGCACTTCCAGTTCCGCTTGCAAAGGTGAACTGCTGCACTGGAGTGTTGCTACCCTGCTCTACCAGTCACTCCTGGAAACAATGCTCCACCCAAAAGAGCTGTTTCAGCTAAACGTGCTGGGTAAGTTGTTGCTTTATGTGGACACACTCTGGAGCGTCGAAATAAAGAGGATGTGTGGGGGATGTGGGAAATCATAAATACTGTTTAAAGGCGTTTCATTGTTTTTGCAAATGTGTACGCTGAATTTAACAGTGAAAGATGTAAAAAAGAAGAATTGAAATGCATCCTTTTGTTGTTTAAAGAGATAAAAATAACCTTCACCGTCTAACCTACCCTGCAGAGATCAGAAGATGGGATCCAAGTACTGCCAAGATAAGCAGCTGAATCAAAACAGCTTCCACCCTTCTAATAAACTAAACTTCCACTGCAGGAACTCTTCAGCCAGGTAACCTGGTGAAGGAAGCCATTTCCATCTATTTTTGTAAACTCTGACTGCCCGGTTAAACACCTGCTCCCCCCACAGCCACATTTTTCCCCTCAAGAAGGGGATGAAGAGACAATAGACATTGGTGGGCTACGTGATGTCACACAGGTGCCACATGTCATGCCAGCCGTTTATGTGCCTGGCCTCAACCTGCAAAAACCATTTTCACTTGGGCTTCAATGTTAATTCAGCCCAGTGATCAAGCAGGGGAAAAGGATAAAATTATTTGCTACACAAACATGCTGGCTTGTTCCATTTCCTAACTGCCAGATCAAATGCTTGCCAAGGGTGGTTTACTCGTTAGTGTTCAGAACTGTATATACAACGGGATGTTTTTTGTTGTTGTTAAAGATTTAGTGAAACTTTCACCGATACCAATGAACCAACAACAATTTCCCTTTGGCAACGCACAGTGAAATGCTACTTGCAACTGTAGTGGCATAATCCAAGCTGAAGTTCCTCCCTCTTTTTTGGATCTTCCCTCCCCCCAGGTAAAATCTCGAGAACAACCCACAGCAGACATGACGAGACAGATACAGCGCATTGCTGAAACTCTGAATCACGGCATTGCCACTGAATCTACACCTTTATTGCAGGCACAAGGCCCCGCGTTTGAAGAGAAACAAACAAGAAGGATGCAGTTTCACCTTTCCCAAAGCTACAGCTTTCGTACTCCCATACCTGCTACGGCAAACCAAACATCTGAAAATCCTCCGTGCTTAGTTCAGCTCTGAAAGCAGAAAACAGAACCTTCTATCTGTGACAGCACAGGCAGCATAAGAAAAGAAGAAAAACTTTTCAAGCGGTCCTCCAAAAGGTTTATTTTCCTGAAGCTCTGTTGCACACATGCAGCCACACATCTCCAAGCACATTCCAAGACAGTCGCTCAGCTGCTCTCATGCAGGTAATTTCACAGACTTTAACAGACAGGCAACATTCACGATGAGTAAAAGCAGCAGGGAACTTGAGGGAGTGATGTAATTACAAATACACACAGCTGGCTAAAAACATTCTGAATATAATTAAGCTTTGAGACATTATGCCAGCCAAGATGTTAATAACCGTGAAAAAAAAAAACAACAAAAAACCTCTGTGGGTGATTTTCATACTTATCAAAATAAGGAACTGTTGAGAACCATTAATAATGTGGGTAAACGCTGTCTAAGCTTCCCACACTCAACTCTGCCAGTAAGTGCAACAATCCTGCTATTCCAGTCTGGAGCTCCTCCAGAGCAGAGATATTTAATCAAGTTACATTGTGAACTTGCTCTGCAACACGTTAAACATAAAAGGATCAATATGTAACAACACTTTTTATCTGTTGGGCTTGCCTGGACCAAGACGTTAAGCACTTCTAGATGAACCCGTATTAAACCTCAGCATGAAGGGTATTTCTAAAGCCAGGTTGACATTTTCACAGACAAGGGTAGAGTGCAAAAGGAGGCTTTGAGAAGCTGATTTAATAATGATTGCTATGAACAGCTTGAGACCCCACGCTTGAGAAAGAGCAGGGACTGCTTTCATTGATTACTTTTGAAACATTTCACAAACTCAAAGGACTAAAGAAACTGGACAGAAGCACCTTCTGCACCACACTGCCAGAAGAGCTCATCTGTACCTCTTACAGGCTGCAATTAAAAGTAACACTTCCTCTCCCAACACACCACTTCTTAAGAGCACATAGTTTTTGTGTTCTTATTTAAGTAAATAAATTACAAAAATTTCCTGAATATATTCTGCCTAGTCCAAAACCCTACCATGAGTGAATCCTACAAACTTCAATCTATTTATCCAACACGTTTGTATGAGGAGCGTTTCACTGACCTTCAAAGTCCACATCCCCGACTAACTTGGTTTTTCCTGTAAGAGGATCGTGGATATGGTTGATGCCTACGTCAATCACAGCTGCGCCTTCTTTGACCATATCAGTTGTAATCAACTTTGGGATACCTGGAATCATCAACACATATTCAATTACACTGGCCAAGTAGACTTAGGTCATCGGTTTTGAATGATATCAAGGGGTGTGCATGCACAAAATGGAACAGAATTCTTCCCCTTCGTTATTTCTTGATACACCCCACAGTGAAAACAACTACTCCTCAATGGAACACGGTTTGTAACTACTACTACTACTACAGAAAAGTGAAAAAAAAGCCCCACAAAAAACATCCCGCCAAAAGTTGTGCCATGGGATTGGTTTTGGCTCAAGAAACACACTGCACTGAGAAGCAATTTTTACTGTTATGGCAATCCCAGCACACAACCCTGACCTTCCACAGAGGACAAAACACCATTTCTTGCTATTTATAGCAATTTGGGAGACCTCTGCACTTGACCTGAGAGGCCCAGCCTGGGCACTGCACGCCTTGTGGGCTGCATCTCTGTAGCTTTTTGCTATTAAGAAATTCCAGTTAAAACACAAGCCACCCAGCACAACAACCCGCCTCAGCTTTTCCATATGCACAAAATTTATTCAGCACATTTAAATGTGAAGCATCTTGATGTTCATCACGAATATGTGCTTCAGTCAGGACCCAGAAAACCTAAAAGGTCACTTCATAGCCTAGGTAACGAAATGTATCCATGGCTGCATGTCTCCTGTCAGGAATTTCTTCCCTACCATGCAACCTCCAGCTTGGAGGGGATGGGAATTTCCAACCTAAAAATTACAATTTATCTCGCTTCCTGAGCAATTCCATGAGTTCTTCGATCTGAGAGGAACATAGGAATATCTTCAGAAAGGGAGTGTGAACTCCCCTCTCCCCATCAAAGCAGCTTTCTCTCAGGTGGGGAGAAGGCAAAAAGGAAAAGAAACCAAATCCGTACAGTTTGAAAGTGCATTTTTATTGGAGGGAAGCGCTGGCAAACAAGGCTGTGTCTCCAGGTGAAGCGCTGGAGCACAGCCACTCAGTCATTTGGATTCAGGCAATGCAAGAACACTCTCTGCTCTCCATTTCTCACTCCCCCATAAGACACCCGCTTGAAACTCTGCCTCTCATGTTGAGCAAGCCAAGATCTCCAACTCCTTCCTAGCCCATGTGATAACATCTGCCTGCATCTCCTTCTGATGTAATCCATGGCAACCCGGCTGGTAATTGGATAATGCCTCAGCCTTATGGGGGTAAATGATCTGTGTGCGATAGGGCTGGAAGGATATTAACGGAAGCTGCACAGTTACGCCCTTTGTGAAATGGTTTGATAATAAGCCAAATACTTAACAGCAACAAATGAACTAACCCCCAAACCAAATGAGCGTATCTATTTACTTAAGCCTCATTTACATACCGAGTAGGAAGGGATAAACATTAGAGCAGCTTTTCCTAAAAGGCACTGGCTGAAGCATATGGGAAAACTTTTCATTGGTAATTTTTGTAGATTATGAATCACGTTTTAAACAAAGGGGCTGGGCCAATGGCAAAAAGAACAGACTCCATGAGATGTCTGTGCAGGCAGGGCCAGCAGGCCAAGATGGGAAATGCTGAGGTGGGACACAAAGCGTCAGGTGTGATTAACAGGAAACAGGATGCTTTGGCCAGAAATCCAGAAGCTGAACGGTATTAAAGGGATTTTAGGGAGGGGTAGGCTGGATAAGAGCAGCATTGTGGGAATTTAAGATGCAAGGAGCTGGGAAGAAATGAGAAGGAAGGAATAAACTGCGTTACAATGCAAGTAAGCAGGAAAACTGGGGCTCCAAGCCCGGGGGCAAATGCGAGACAGCGCACAGAGATGGATCTTCTGACCCTCAGGAGCAGCAGAGAAGAGAAGCACCTGACTTGAAGCATTCCCAAAACCACGAATGCAAGTGAACAGAAGAGCGCTCGCAGGTGGAGCTCCACATCAGAACAGGCTCGCTGCACCGAGTCACCGGCCAGGAGCCAGGATGCAGACGGCTCTTGTGAAAGCACTACGGAAGGAAAGGAATCCTGGTCTTCCATGCGGGCACACGTGAAAAAGCTCTTTTCCATTTGCACATCTTGCACAGTGGCCCGTAACAACAGCTGTTCCAACCCGGCAGGGTACAAGCTGCCTTTTTTGCAACACTCACTGAGCACGTCACCCATTTCCGGGGAGCGTGTGATCCCAGAGGTACAATGTGCCCAGTTCCCATGTAACAAAAGGAAGCTTGGAGAGATTCCACCTTTCTAAAGCGCAGCCTTCCCCAGAGCACCCACTGGGGCAGGGCTGTGTGCTGCTTGCACAACCTAGCCCTGGGTTTTTTCACCATTCCAGGTATATCTCAAGTTGTGTAACGAGTGTTGTACCACGCTCCTGTTACAAATGACACAAGGAAAATAATGTGAAAGGTAAACATGGCTGAACTGCTACCGGACCGTTTAACTCCAAGCACAAACAATGACAAGCACAAAAATCAGAAGCGATGATTAAATTGGAAGCAGTGACTCTGGATGAAAAGCTACCGGTTTATTTCCAGCCAGCACGCCATTGTTATCTTTTATTCAGAGTGGTGAATTCTGCTAGGGCCCACAGTTAGACAATCAGATGTGGGACAAAGTTGTTTCTTGCTCCTGGCCTGCCACAGGAAAGAGGCAGCGAAGTTAAACCCTGGAGGAAAGGACATCTCACTTCAACAGGAAGCAACAAGATTTAGACAGGTACCTGTCTGTCTTCATTTGGAAAACATGTGAGGAAGTCGTGGGTCTTGAGGATGAGGAAGAGGGGGGAAAAGAGAGAAGAAAATAGCAAAGACACAATCCTCTTGTAGCCCTCCAAAATGGTACAAGAGGAGGATGACATCCCTGAGCTGCAAAGGGACCCAGAATTCTACCAAGGTTATAGTAAGTTCAGTTGTTCGATTTTTTAAAATTAATTCGTATTTCTACTTGTAATGCCTGTAAACAAATAACAGAGGTTGCTTAGAAGCAGAGTTCTGCTTGTTTCTTTGGGACAGATTAGTCAAATTCCAAGCACTTCACCTTACATTGCTTTAAGAGTACAGACACTGATCTTTCAGTCCCTTTCCCTAGGCAATTACCATTCTCTTTTTCTTGACATGATAATTGTAAAAAACCCCAAAAACCAGACATTAATAACATAGGTTACCAAAATCTCCAGTTAATTTGGCAAGATGGCCTTAACTCTAACAGCGGGGGAACGATACCGTGGTTTCATGAATGCAGCCTCCAGCTGGTTTAAAGAAACCCTCCTGTCAAAATTTCAATGACTCATGATTTTTGCATGGCGCAGAGAATGTTTTAATTTACATAATTATACCTGTATAAACTATGCACTGACTGGTTCCCAGTCTCGGGTTCACTCCGAAGTCTCCCTAAGGGAAAGGTGTCGCATGTGACGAGAAACAGTTTATGAGTCTGCAAATGTGAAAGGCAAGAACAAAGAGCCAAATCACTTGCCCTTCCTACAGTGAGAAATCCTGCCTACTGCAACACCCGCAGCGAGCAGGAGCCGTGATTGTTCAGTGAAATGTGAAGTGGCACAGAGACACACTGCAAAATCCTCTTTTTAGGTCTGAAATGCCGCATTTGGAGTGTTAACAACAGCCAGTATTACCTGCAGCAACTATTACTATGTCGGCGAGCTGCGTGTGGATCTTGAGCTGCTCTCTCGGGGTGTATCTGTGGGTAATGGTCACTGTAGCATCACCTGAAACGGAATATCAATCAACTGTCAGATATGAAATGCTATAAAAAGTGCAGCATTTACTTTCAGGTGCAAATTACTGACTTTGGTACATTAACAACAGTACAGGTGGTCAGATTTGCCTTGGGACGTGACTTTTAAATCAGCATAGGCAGAACACTCACAACACTTGCTGCTCACACATACCATTTGTTCTTAAAAATTCTCCCAGGATGAATTCATTTACATCCTGTGGACTGAATTATCCCTTCCATGAGGGATAATTCCTTCCTTCAGCGGAACTCCACCCAGCACGAATCCAGAGTCTGCTTTATCAAGCCCAGCTTGTACAGGGTGCCACAGGACTGGGTTGTTTGCCACAGACTGAAGCTCCAGTACGAGATCAGCAGCAGAAGCA
Source organism: Pomatostomus ruficeps (assembly GCA_013400735.1). Taxonomy (NCBI): domain Eukaryota; kingdom Metazoa; phylum Chordata; class Aves; order Passeriformes; family Timaliidae; genus Pomatostomus; species Pomatostomus ruficeps. Next base: position 36,225 of record VYZT01048750.1, read on the forward strand.
CAAGAAGCCCACATCGTTCTGGGCAAACCCAAAACACCTGGGGCTGCTCCTGCGGCCACCCACATTTCTTGGGTACAAGAGACACAAATAAACCCTCCCAGTCAGACATGGAAAGCCCTTGCGCTGTTTGATGGAGACACTGAGGAGAGACCACGGGGAGAGGGTCTGGGGTCTCCTGCTGCATCCAGCAGCAGGCGTGGTGCTCCCTTGGGGACTGCCCAAGCAAGCAGCAAAGATAACAGCTCTCACACAAGGCTCCTCCCAACTCTCACTGCAATTATTTGTGCTGCACAGTGTTCAGGTGTTACACACCCCCACCTCTGCCTTCCACTCATCACGGACTCCTAGGCCACGCTATTTGCCATTAAACCCAAACTTTCTGCCTTCTCAGACATCTGCTTCCTTCGGAATGTGTCGGACTGATCTAATCTGTGCCTCTCATTAACTCGCTCCTCGGGCACCTTATCTTCACCCTTCCTGTGCTCTGACTTCTCTGCTCTTTCCCCTCACCTTTTTTCCCTTTTCTTCAGGCTCTACAGTGCACAGCATCTCCCCAAAGACCAGCAGACCAACACATTTGCAGATAACGAAAACAGAAAGTACAGGCTTGGAAAAAAAAAATAGAGGAGTCTTCTGATACCTGCTTTGAGCAAAACAAGTGTCTTGCCCAAAATCACCATCACTACTCAGCAGAGAGGCTGAGAAAAACCAAGTGATAAAATCCAAAGTTACAAAGTTACCTCTGAGTAATGAAATTGATGCTAATTGGCCACTAATATTTTAGTGAGGAATGTGTCTGTAGTCAGCTCCTGAAACCAAGGAATTGCTTTCACTGCCGAAAAAGGAAAGGAGAAAAAAAAGGGGGGAAAAAAAAAAAGCCCCTACCTTGAGAACAGCAGTCCAGAAGCTTACAGACACCTCAGAAAGGGGAGGTTTTCCATTTATTTGTGATCATGCCCAAACAGAAAATAAACAACTATTTTTACACTGCTACTTCTGCTGAAAGAAGAGGAATATATTTAACAATTAAGATTCCACATCACACTCCCGAGTCAATTCCCTATTATAAAACAGCGATAATCTCTTGACCTGCCTGCACAGAACATTGTTTATTTTGGAAGGAGTTCACACAGCTCTTCCATCTGATCAGATGTTGCCACCTGCAGGACACAGGTGCATCTACACATAAAACATCACAATCTAAGACAGCCCCCAACTTTTAATTTTTATTCATAATCTATTAAAAATACCCAACCAAAACCTACAAGAAAAAAAAAAAGGAACAAAAAATAGTACTACACACTGCATCATTTCTGAATCAAAAATATTTAATCAAATCGCCCGATTGCTGAAAATACTCTTTCTTGAGTGATAACCTGAGAAAGTTCTTTTTCAAAATTTTGTTGTGGGTCTTGCCTACCCTCCTGAGTTAAAAACAAAAAGAAAGCTGAACCCACGGCCAGGCCTGCCTTCCTTTCCACATGCCATGCAGGCTGACCTCTCTCTGCTCACAGCAGAAGCAGAAATTAAACGCAAGCGCAGAAGATGAACCAGATCTTCAAGGAGAGCCCCATCTGCGAGTCGGGGAGGAAAACTCCACCGGATCACCCCAAATGCAGAAATATTTATCATCATGTACACAGCATGTACACACATGCTTGATGCCAGTTCATTGTCAGAGAAGCGCACACGTTCCTTTGTTTCCTCACAGCCAGCTGCTTTGTGCTGTGCGCCAACACTTCGCAGGCTGGAAAAATAGAAAACTACCCGAGAAATGAATCCATTTCTTCACATTAGGCAAAGACAACTTTGATGATGAGTTAACTCTTTCTGTATTCAGTGCCAGTAAGGGACTTACCCGAACATTTTTCTGTCCCTACACCAAGCATGTGACATAAAACCGCTGGCAGTGCCAGCAAACAGCGCTGCCACGGAAATCATCATCGCTAGATCTCCTCTGGGAAATGTGTAAGCAGTTTGTAACGTGACTTTGTGTTGGACCAAGCCTACTTCAAACATCAGCTGCGCCGCCAGTAATAAATGTTCACCCAGCGTTTGCAGCAAATGGCAAAAATGCTGCTAATTTCCATGGGAATGAGGATGAGACCGGAACCATGCACCCATGGTAATTACAATTCAAGCACTGAGAGAAGTTCCAAATAGCAACTTTCCCACAGAGGGTGAATGGAAAAACCAACTCTGTGATTAGTAAAAAGCTTTTAGTGTTTTATTATATTAATAACAGATTTCACTCCGCTCCAGTTAAACAGGCCTGGGATTAAATGCCCGTGTTTACCTCATTTGTGCACACCACCACGGCAGTTTCCAACATCAAAACGAAAGTTGCAAAAGGGCAGCATTCTACCTAAATTATATTTGTTTTAATTCCTGCAGCACAATTACAGCAGCACACGCAGGCTTCTGTAATTAGAATTACCAAAAAACATTTCCACCGCGACACCCAATTTCCAGGGGGATATAAACTGCACTGCAGAAACATCCCCCGGGCCAACACGTAATCGCAGAGCTCACGCCGAGAAGCTCCTTGGTTGCTCATTTGGGTATTTTCATGAGCAACACCTCACTGGCACAGCACAACACGAGGGTCATGCCATACATTTTTTTTTTAATACAAAAACAAATGTATAAATGTGTGTGACATTAATATTGAACACGCACGAGGGTAAATAAGACATATATTTACGGGAAGCTCTGCACCACTTCAAGGCCTCACTGCCAATATCACCCTCAGTGACCGGTGCTGACTGTGCTGAAACAGGAGCTGTTTCAAATGGAGGAGGAAATGGTGACTTAACACCAGAAAAAGTGGAGTCCAGAAACTGCTCTCCTGAGAGTAAGTCAGGAAATATGTTAGCAAAATTATTTCCTTGCTCTGGTGGCAAGTATTGACAAGAGTGGAAAGGTTTCTCTTTAATCTGAGTCCTCTCGTCAGCTTTATTTTCAGGGCTTCACAAACATTGGGACGACATTCCTGGACTTACCTCCAGGCCTTTCATGCTCTCCGTCAGTGTGCAAAAGCATTGAAATAGGCATTCCAACATTCTTAGATCTTCCAGCTACAAGAACGTTTTTTCCAAATGTCTGTATTCCTTGCAGGGGGGAAAAAAAAAAAAAAAAAAGAATTAAAAAATTATATTCCACTATTTTGATACATCCAAACCCTTCTCCTCAACCCCCAAGACAGAATTATTTGTTGTTGTGGACTGCTGACATCGACGCGACTTGAAAATCCACAAAGCAACTTTCAGCTTTCACCTTGGAGAAAGAAAACTGACACCTCATTCAGGTTATCTGAGTCACGCTTAGCAAGGACTGGATTTCCCTGCTCCAGCCACGAAGGGAAGCGCTGATGTCTACCAATACATCCTAAATAAAAAATGACAGCTATTGAACACAAGTGCATTTTTTTCCCCTTCAAGTACTGAATTAAGTGCTCCCATTTTTTGCTCTTGTTTCTTCCCCCTTCTCCACAAGAATTTGTGCATCCAAACCTTCTCTTTGAGAAGTAATTATGTCAACAAGAGCACGGAAAATTCCCTGCAAAACTATAAAATTCAGGAAGCTGCTGAAGTGTTCCACCAAGTACTGCTGCCTACACCTAATTAATAGTCGTGCTACTGGCACAAGATCCCATCTACTCGCAAACCCCTCATTACTCAGATTAACACTCTAAATGTTTGTTCTTCAGTCAGCCCAAAGCATTTAGATAACCCAGAACTTGTGGCTCACAGCTGAGTTATCCTTTGCTGCTTTCCCAGGATAAAAGGAGTTTCAGGACGGCTGAGCCTCTTACCCGTGCGTTTTATGATTTCCCAGACGGCCGCAGCGGTGGCGGGGATTATGGATGGCTGGTCAAGACACAGACGCCCAACGTTCACGATGTGGAACCCGTCCACGTCCTTCTCGGGGGCGACGGCGTTGCAGACCGCCCGCTCATCTATGTGATCTAGGAGACACGCAGCCCTCAGCCGGGAACGGGGACAGAAACCACGGAGGGGAACGTTCGAGCTGGTCACTCCAGAGCCACTTCTGCATTCCGGAGGTCGTCAATATGAAGTGGCTCAGAAACCCCAGCAAACCACAGGAGAGAAGTTACACGCGTTTTCCTGGTTTCTGTGCCCACAAAGCTAAAGTTTTAAACCAACACATGGAAATCTCAAGCTGAGATAACTTTGCAGGCCTGGCTTTCCTTTCCCAACAATACCACTGATCAGCAGGACCAAAACATATCCCTACTTCACTGGAAAACTGAGAACCCACAAAGCTGTTTGGTATTGGTGATCTCGGAACACTAAGTATGGCTTAAATGACACTGCCCGCACATAATTTAGTATTCACGTCTACTGACAGCGAACATTTTCCATTTTTGCATCTTTTACATCACCCGTTCTAGCCACAACCTGAACAGAATCCTGCAGCTCTGTGGCAGGATATCCCAGTGTCCCAGCCAGGAGGTTTAAAAAAACCAAACGAAGGAAAATGAGTGTCAATAAGGAAATTCACATGTTGCTAGCGAAAATATTCTGGAGACATAAACAGGGTGTTTTAATTTAGTAGGTTTTTGTGGTTTTGCATCAAAAGGAGCTAGATAATTAAAAGATGTGCATGTTATAGAACTTAAACCGTGGTAAGCTGCTGTTAAAAGATCTCCAATTAAAAAACCCCCAGAGTTAAACCAGGCTGCTACGATTTATGATTTAATTCTCCGTTTTTTGATGAGAGGAAGTTCCCTTCTGAACCTCAGTGAGAAAAGACTGTGGAAATTAAGATACTCAGTACACCGATGAAACAAACAGTCTCTTAGAACTGAAACTTGCCTCACAGAGCTCAAAGCCACCATAACTTTGTTTTTATGTCAACTTGGGGATTAAAAAACAAACAAACAAAAAACCAAACAGACAAAAAAAACCACCAAAACCCAAAGAAGAAAGAAATTTGGAGTAACCTATTAAATGCCTTTTGCAAAAGAGGATTTGTTACCCTTAGGCAAGTCAGGTGTTTATCCAACACAAGCCTGGCAGCCACGCTTTTCCTTGTGCCTGGGATGAGCAGAACACCACTCTGAAAAACACCTCCTCCTCCTCACTGCTTGTTTTTAGCTTCCCAGAAACAGACAGAAAATAGATACAATTACGCTGTATCTATTTGTTAATTTGTTTATTAATTTATTTTTTTTAAAGTGCAAAAACCCCTCCTCATCACGGACGCTGCCGTTTATTACAAACACGACCAAAGCATTTCTGCCTCCGTAACTCTCAGCACCTGCCCCAGTTTTGCTGTTTTGTGGATACAAAACTGTTTCCCTTCAGTTTTTCTTTGCAAGTTTTATCGCCGCAAAAATGCCACCCAGTGATATTTCAGTTGAGATTGTTACAAATTAATAAAAAACCCAAGAATTTAGTCAAGGCTTTCAGGACTTTTGCACAAAGCTCACCTGGAACGTTAAGGCCAGCACAGAAAACATAAATAAATGTTTAAGGCAAAACGATGAGAAAGGCATAATCAGCTACATTGCATAATTTTGCACGATACAGCAGTGAGAGTGTGGAACTCGAGGCAAACCAGTGCAACGTGCTGAAAAAATAAAGGTAATCCAACTGGATAAATTACGTGAAATGCCTTGAAACACCGCTCTGACCGATCATTAAAAAAGGCAAGCTTGACAAGTTTGAAATTATTCTCAGGATTTCTTTTTATCTTTAAAAGGAACTGCAGGTTCAACAAAAAAAAATTAACGTCTCAACTAAACCTTCATTGTGCATGTCCTCTTTCAAGAGCTTCTCATGTCCCTAAGATACACTTGAAGCCCAGAGCTCATAAACTCTTGCCCGGGCTGTGTGTGAGGAGTGGGACAGAGATGTCACCCACCTGGCAGAGGCAGCTGAACCAACAAACCACTAACTCTTGAATCCTTGTTGAGTTTCGCTGTCACCTCCAGGAGCTCTTGCTGCGAAACGTCTCTAGGCCTCAGGATGATCTCGCTAGAAATGCCTGATAAAAACAAAAACCAGAAGGCGCGTCAGAGCGAGGAAATTGAGTGATGTGCAGCGAAGTCGTTCAGCCCAAAAATCTGCCTGGTGCTTAACAACTGCTTCCAAACAACGTTTCAAGACGCAAAATGAAACGCACGGCTCCCGTTCCCAACCACATCAAAACCACTTTCTTCAAACATCCGTGCGATTTCATTTCTCTAGGTCCATCAGAGAAAACGTGGAAGAAATTGGTGCAAAACTTAATCAAGACACATTAATGGGGTTCCTCCTGCTTTATTTTTTTATTTTTAAATAAGAGTGTCCTTACCACAGGATCACTTATGTGACATACCCACAGCTGCAGCCGCTTTTATCTTGTTCCTGACATAGACGTGACTGGCTGGATTGTCCCCGACTAATACGACGGTGAGGTGAGGCCTCTGGTTCCCAGCGGACACCCACGATTCCACATCCCTTCGAACTTCTTCCAAAACCTGCTGGGCAAGCTTTGTCCCCGAGATAACGGTCGCTTCGTCACTACAAAGATACAAAAAAGATACAAATTTCCTTAAAAATGGATTCGACGTGGGATTATTTACACCGTTCTTTGGTCCAAGCCTCAATGATACGACTGTTTATCACATTTCATAGCTGTAAAAAACATTTCTCACATCTGTAAAATATAAAAAGAGCGAATACTGAAATATGTTGATGCTTCCTAGGTTTAGAATCTGAATTATTTAAGTCCTTTGATGGAAATAAACAAGAACTACATGAACAAATAAAACAGAAAGCGTACACTGCAGCGGGCTGTTCAAGACACTGGAACTAAGATGTGAATTATTATGATTATTTTAAATTGTATACACGTCCAAACCTTGACCAGGTGTTGGTCAAGGACAGGTTTAACGGCAGATTTGAGAAAGGCCTCACGATCAAGTTAAATGGCAGACTTAATATGTGTTAATATAGCAATTTCTCACCAAACTGGCAGAATCAATTCTCAACAGACAGAACATCCAAGGAGTCAGACGCTTATTCCAATGGATGTTCAGCTCACTCATCTTTTCATTCTTGAAATCACAAAGACAGTGCTTTCAGTATAATCTCTTCGGTCTATTTTCAGCCAGGACTTAGGACAATTATATATAAATGAAAAGGCTGACGAGCAGGAGCTCAGAGAGACCCTCCCATGCACACCCAGGCAAGAGCTGAGAGCTGCAGTGCTGCAAAACCAACACCAGGATCCCTGTGCAACCAATTAAACACACGGGGTGATTACTGCCAGGACACTGACCCCCGCCGCACCGAAGCATGCCCTGCTTGCCACCAAATGATGAATACATACAGCAATTCTGTGTAAATCCGCTGACAAGCTCCTTAAGGTGCCAGGAGCCAGCAAATGCGAACTCACAGACTCCTCTCCGGGAAGGGGCATCCGCATCGCAAGGGCCGCTTCAGTTTCAGGGCCACGGCTCAAATCCCCGACGGATCTCCAAGGCCAGGGCCGCGGCCCGCTCGCCGCCCGCCCTCCCGCCGGTTCTTCCCCGTTTTCCCGGTAGGAACCGCGGCACTCAGCGGGAATCCGAGGGCATCCACGCCCAAGGGCGAACGCGGGGGACCCGAGCCCGCTGCCCCTCAGGCGTTTCGCGCCCTTTGGACCCGCCGCGCCATGAGGGGGATGAGGATGAGGAGGAGAAGGAGGAAGGAGGAGGGAGAAGGAGAAGGAGACCGGCGCCGCGTACCTGGCGGCGCTGCGAGGGGAGCTGCTGGTGCTGCGAGCGAGGGGTCGCCAGCGCCTCAGGGGCGCCCAGCCCGGGCGCAGCAGCGCGGCCGAGGAGGAGGAGGCGGAGGAGAAGGAGAAGGAGAAGGAGAAGGAGAAGGAGAAGGAGAAGGAGAAGGAGAAGGCTGCGGTGGCCGCCGCCATTTCGCTCGGTTCCCACGGACGGAAGCGCCGCCGCAACCAAGCGACGAGGGGAGGAGGCGGGACCGCTGCCGGCACCGGGACCGCGGCGGGGCGGGCGGAGCTGAGGGAAGGGCAG
>VYZT01048751.1:0-29327 GCA_013400735.1 Pomatostomus ruficeps
AACAAAACCAAAAAAACCCCAATAAAACCAATCCGCCCAGAACTCCTAAATATCAGATCTTTCGATACTGTCAGTCTACTGTCTAATATACAATGCCTGCTTTCCATCTCCCACTTTGGATAGATCATATTTACCCTGTATGAAATTTGCCTTATTGTTCTGCCATAAAAGCTAGAACCTAATAAAGATGTGTGTACGTTTAAATATATACATGTATATTTATATATTTGCATGTAAATATAAGCAAACCCATGCAGTTGCCTCCAGTGTGAAGCATAGTAACCTGTGGCAGTATGTCAGTTGCTAAGAAATTTTTTATATTTATTACAATTCCTGCCATTTTTATTGCAATCACTAAAGGTAAGAATTCCATCTTTAAGAAAAGAGAGACTAAACTCTAAAAAGAGGTTCAGAGATGTCTAAATCACATCTAAGCATTAGTGTTTTATGGATTACAGGCAGAAAGATGCTCTATGTCCAGTTAAAGATATGCTTCTGAGCGGCTAAGAACTCGAGAGAATCTGTGCCTTAAAAAGCATTTTCAATACAACACTTGCTATCCAAATCAATTATTTTTGATGTCCTAACAATAAAATTTGATAAGGCTTGAGTTATATATCACAGCTTAAAATTAATTTGGGCACAGTGGTGATAATGAAACTGGTAGTGATACAGAAAGTTGATTCAATACTTCCATATCCAGGGATGCCAATGTAATTAATTAAGGGCTGACATAAATGGAAACTAACTTTGATGCCTTGAAGAACAGCACCCAAAATGAAATATGACTAACAGTCTTAGCCTAATATAGTCTTTGGTCTGAAAGCACTAGTACTGACAGTTATTAGTATCAATTCAGGTTAAAAGCAATTGAATCTTTCCTGAATTCAGCTGCAAGTTATCTTCACCAACCACTTTTGAAAACCGGGCAATTTCTTAGGCTAGCATTTCAAAGTCACGTGCAAATTTTAACGTGGAATCCAGCACTTACATTTAGAGAAAAACTAATTTAAGCAAGGATCAACAAATCCATTCAGCTGTCTGTTACATTCCTCCCAAACTGGTTAGTGGATTCAGCATTTGAACTTGATCCTCCGGTTCATGACCTTTTTCCTGTTGGAACATAAATCATTACTACTGCCATTCCTTTTCTCATCAAAAGCTATCTGGCCACCTTATGCTATATGCTCCAAGAATAAAAGGATACTGCTAAGCCTAAGGCAGTGCAAGCAAAAACACACAGCACAGCATGTTTTCTTGAAGAGTTAGATATGTTCTCCTTTATTCCCTTGCTCTGTCACATGTTTTCAGGCTTCCTCATTTGCCATCTGGTTCCTGTCTCAATCTCACATGTCTTTCACTTGGCTTGTGGCCTGCTTTGTTTTACCCCTCCCACCCTACTGAGCACAAACAAGAATTTGCAGTCAACTTTCAAAACCACACTGATCACAGAATGAGGCAAAAGGAATTTTACAGGTTTTAAGACCAATGGAGAATATTGCAGTCACTCACCTTGACCTTCTCTGCAATGCAGACCAAAGAACCCAACACAGCAATTTCCAGATCAAGCCTGTAACTTCATTTAGACTGGTAATGCGTCATTAGGAAGGATACTTCAAAAGACCTACCAGATCTGTGTGGTCACATACTTCAATTCTGTCAGTCCTAGTAACAGCACGAAATGACAGCAAAGGGGCAGCTGCCCAGGTTTATTCTGATGCTTACCATCAGCAACTACTCGTATGATCAAAATGAACCACTTAACAGCATCAGGGCACAAAGAACCCTGACAGTCCTAGAAGGGAACTCCTTCAGGGAGCATGGAGAAGCAACATCTTGCAGGGTTGGGGGAATATATCAAATGTACAGGAGGCAGAAGAGCTCAGCTGAGAGATGTTCTTAACCTAAGGCCTCTGCTCTTAACCTGTTTAGTCAGGCTGCTTTGATTCTTACTTCATTGCTCTTTCTCTCCCTTGCTATATGATCAAGTTTTGTACAGTCAGGCTAACCATGATACATAGACCTTACTCTTCATCGTGCTACTTCTTTCAAACTTTAAGCACATTTTCTATTAAACAGATCCTTATTAGCAACCAGTTCAGAGATGCTCCATTTCCCTTCTGGTGTCTGACTGCATCACAGCACAGGATCGTTAGAACCATCCAGATTTATGGGCACCATCAATGTAGCACAGAGGACTTAATCAGAAGAAAAAAGGCATGAGATGTTTTCTTATATTGAACATGAGAGTTCTGGTTCTTGATGGAAAATAACCACCCTATATATCAAATAAAATGGATTTCAAGAATCTAACTAAGCATCTCATTTGCAAGAAACATCAGGTGGAAATTTGCAGATGGGACATTAACTGAAATGTAATGTTCTCTCTGCCATCCTGAAATGTTACAACTGTCTAGTGAAATAATGTCTTAAGTTTCAAATGAGAGATTTAAGACATTGATATATGCCTCCTACACACTTGCCTAAGCCATCAGAAGTTGCAAACACCCACACATTTTAAATATGTAATTTATATGGCATACAAAAAACACTTCACTTTTAAAAGTGGTTAGCTTCAAAACTTACTATTAAAGTTTTCTGTATCTATGAATGTGCTTTGAAACATAGACAAGTAGAAATTCCAATTTACATTTTAAAAAATGTTTCTTCAGTAACTTAAGGAAGCAAGTACCTGGAAGTATTCTAACAGGCCATTAGTCTTTTGCTTACGTGGTTTGCAGCCTTCCATTCTTCACTTCCTTTACACAGTGACTGTTATTATTATGTGAAATAGAGATGCTGCTGGAGTAAGGTCCGTGCCAAAGGCAGATTGTGTGCCTTTCTTTCTTTCACCAGTTGCAATACAGAGAAGGGCAGTCCTCACAAGCAACATTCCATGAGCTCTCTTTGAGCACATGGAAATTACTGCTTTGGCTGAACTGCCTGACCATAGTGACCCAGATATGCGCCATATTTACAAGGCACCGGATGTGTCCTGTGAAGAGCCCATCCCAGAGATAAAGCTGTGGGTTAAGAGCTAAAGCCAGACAACAAAATAACAATGAGTGCTTTGGGCAGCCAAAGCCTCAAGCCAAGACTCAGAAAAAAGAAGAAATCTACACTGACAAAGCACTAGCTGCCCAGCCAGCAGCAGCAACTACCCACCTGAAATAGCCTGTTCTGGCGTGGTGGTGAGGGGGCAACCTCAAGAGCATGAGCAGCTCTGTTCTGGTGTGAAAGTCACTAACAAGACATGGACACGGAAGTGCTGAGAGGGTTTCTGCTAGCTCAGCCCTCAGCCACTCCACACTGTGAGGTCTACAACTAGACATGCTTTGGCCTATACTAACTCTTAGCCTTGAGCACATCAGCTGTCAGGTGCCTCCTGAGACACTTAGGCTTGGCCTGTTTGTCAGATTTTTTAGGTACTGCACTAATTCTGTGGTTCTGAGTGACGTCTTACAGCCCTGTCAAACTAGGACGAGACACTTTGTCCTCCTTCAGAATGCCCATTCCAGCTGATAACCAGCAATGTGCTTTGAGTGGGGGAAAGCTGTCTCCCTCTGTGAGACACCTCAAGGAACCAAGAGCTACTGAGTCCTGCATCTCATAGCAACCCCTTTCCCTTGTTCTCTAGATGCACATAAAGCTGTGCAGTGCTTTGCTAAGCTTGCACTGAGACACAACAACTATACATTGGCTACACTTGGCTATCATGGCACACCTGCTTTGAAAAAATGTCAGTCATCCATCACATCAAACCTCCCCACCTACAAACACCTGCCTAGAGAATCAGTCCACACAATTTCGGTACCTCCACACTATTCCAGTCATGATGGAAAAAAACATGTAAAGAAGCAAAAATTTTGAGAAATAGCATGGTTGACTTGACCACCGAGACTGTAACAACACTCATAAACAAACTCACTACCACTAGCAGCAAAGAGGGAAAAAAGGGCAACTGCAAAGCAGCTGGTTTCTGCGGCGTTTCAGCATGCTTATGTAAACAGGTAGACGAAGTCTTCCGGTTTCTGTCCCGGTAGCACCACCTTCTGGTGAATGCACTAAAAAAAACCCCTCAACCAAATCTCTGCCAAATCAATTCCTAAATAATGCCCAGTAAGTCGGGTCATATTGTAATCCCTCCTCCTCTCCATCCTCCACCCTCCAATTCCAAGGATGCCTTTCCAACTCAGAGTACATACTCTCATCCCCCCTTAAATTGCAATGATCTTTACTGACACGTGTTTGCCATCACCTCCTCCAGAAATCTTGGCACAGGCCTGAGATGAAGCACTGCAGCAGTTCCAAACCACTGCTCTGGCACAGCAGTACTGAAGACAGAACTAGTTACTGTTCTTGTGCGTCTTACTGTTTGTTATAACACAAGCTCAGTTTTGTCTTTGTTACAATCAATGACAGAATGAGTTATTGCTGCTTCCTCATTATCACAGCTGCTTCAAGCATCAAACAAGAGCAAGACCTAACTTTACACGGAGCAAGATACATCATCACTTTAGCACAGTTTAAAATACTCTGCAACAGTTCTCTGCACACGTTAAAATTTAAACACTACTGAATGCTGCACAGAAATTATGAAAAGAAAATTGGCTCTGCTAAATCATGGACACCAGCAGCTACTGGCCTTTCATAGAGTACAGCCAGCAGAATGAAAAGTTCAGAGCAAGGGCTCATGAGTATTGAGAGGTAAACAGATAACTGACAGAGATATTGACTTTGTATATAGCAGCATATATGAGTGGCTTGGTCAGGAAATGCCAGCTGTACACACTTTTATGGTTTTCCTTCCTATTGCAAAGTCAGACTGCCAGGGACAACTTTCTGTCAGAGAGGAATCATCACCCATCATCAGCATCCATCTGGAAAGTGGATAAGCTTTACCCAATCAGCTGCTTCTGAAAAAATTCTAAGGGGAACTGTTGTGTAAGGCAGATCTTCCCAGCAGTCAGGTTTTACACTTAAGAGAGAGAGAGTTACAGCCTATAAACACACCCTACACAAGTAGGAATAAATAGATTGTGTAAACACACACATAAACAAAACAAAACAAACACCTGTGGCAAGAGAAAACACCTTGTTCCAACCAACACGATGTGTGCAGGCAAGGAGACATTCACAGCACTGGTGCACAGCTGTAGTTATTGGAAAAGAGGTTCAGTTCCTACATTTGGATCATAAACAATGCTGTGTAGCATGCAAAATACCACTTAAGAAATCAGAAAGGCAAGGACCACTATTAAAAACCTCCTGCTAATTAACTGTGTCTGTTTTTCCAGCTGCTGCAGATCCTGTCAGTATGGCACCTGGAAGCTGGGAAAGAGGAAGTTGGTGTAATGAACACATGATCCACGAACGCTTAGATATTATTGAAGAGGTAAGAGGGATTGTGCTGGCTCCTGGATCTTATCAGACCTCTGCCCTATCCTTTTGACCAAAAGAAGAATGTTTAAAGACAATGTCCCTTCTTGACTTTATTCTAGACAAGGTGGGACTACTTTTTTCTGATGTCATAGTTGTAACTATCCACAAAGCCATTATCATATAAAATCTTGATGAATTCCAAAAAACTGATTAACAATTTATTAGGTATCAGCCTCTTCTAAAATGTTTATAACTGTGCCTTTAATCTAAAAATCTCAGAATCGATATTTGTAAAGTTTCACATTGGCTTATGGGTAGATGTGACTTCTGCAGGTGACTCCAAGACTGACAGAGGAGTTTCTGCTCACCCCTGCTGACCCTTAAGAGCTAAAGGAGTTCTATGACTGGGATTCTAAGAAAGCTGCAAAGTTGGAATTTTTCCCCTGGTGTCTTAAGCATAAGATACCTGCTAACTATTCTCAGCTGGGTAGTTCCCAAACTCCATGCTGTGGTTCTCAAATGGCAACATTACCTCTCTTCTACTCTAGTCCCAGCCCTCTTCCTTCCACCCCATCAGCTTCTCTCATCATCCATGCAGATTCTTTTATTGCATATAATGGTGGCTCAAAAATGAGAAAGAATGAAAACCCAATTAATGTAAAGTTCCCTCCAAGAAGTCAAATTATTCTTTATACAGGAGTGCTATAATGTAACTCCTGCAAAACAAAGTGCCAATACTTGGTGCCACTAGAGGCCAGCAGAAGACAAGGAATGTTTAAACCTGCAATGCGCAATACAGGCTAAATTAGCTGTTTGCATTATAGGATATGAGGTTTGCATTTTCACAACCACATCTGGTGCAATTCCTTCCACCTGACCCTTCTACTACCTCCTTTCTCCATCTGTCTCCCTTGTTTCCATTAGAAGGTAATAAAAACGGTAGAGCACCTAGAATCAGAAGTCAAATCGCTCCTCAGCATCATCAGTGAGACAACGTCGAATATCCCCACCGTTCCTGGGACTCCACTTATAGACATTTTCGATGGTCAGTATCTGGTCAGGTATAACCTAAGTTGAAAAAAGCATTACATATGGTATTACCAAATATGCCTTCTTTCCTCCCCAAGATGTGAACTCATTCATTGACTCAGCTCAGGGTAGTTAAGGCCTCAGAACCTGGGGCCTCAGGACCACAATTCTGGGTCCAGTTTGGAAAATCAGGTTTCAACAACCCCTAAAGAGAGGGCTGGGAGAAAAGGAAGCAACTCATCTTAAAACAGCAGGAGAGATAAAGTTATCTCAAGGTCCCTTTCAGTTTTAAGATCCTGTGATCCTTTAGCTTCATGTGTGACAAAGTAAGGGAGGGCAACAAAATTTTAAAAAACTGGAGATATTGACATTTTGATATCCTAAATCCAGCTTTGGCACGCAAGCCCCTCACACAAAACGTACCCCTGGATAAACATTTTTGGAATAAATCAATCCACAACAGAAATTAGTTGGATGAGACCACCTATTCTACTGACATTGTTATAATGCTCGATTCTCTTCACTCCCTGCCCAAATATCAGTAGTGCATTTAATAAGGTGAGACACTCCTGGTGGAAAATAAACCACTTGTGGACAGATATAAGCATTCACAGACACTTCTATGAAGTCAGTTTTGTCACTGCTGGGTTGTTTCCTTGTTTAAGGTAGCTGCACCTGGGCATGCTACAGTGCACTTACATGATGGAAGTGGGCTTCAAGTAGACAGCAGTAGAGTTTGTGTTTTTGGTTCTTGCAGTTGGCTGTATGGATCTCATCACCATGACTGAATGTCCTCACCAACTTTATCCATTGAAGTTTCCAGTTTTCTGTGAGGGGCAGTTAAGAGGTTAACAATTAAATTACTCCCCTGCAATGGAAGGGGGTATTCCAGTAAAAGTGAAAAGTATTCCAGTAAAGCACTGCAGTGAATTTAAAATGCAAATTGCCACATTTGCAGCATATCTATAGCAAGTACTACTCAGATGGATCTTGCAACAACTATCAAATTGCTCAAGGTTACAGATTGGACAATCCTTCTATGAGTTTGTAAATCCAAGTGGCAATTCCCCACTTTAGAGTAGTAAGATTGATGTTTTAAATGAGATTTATCCACAAAGATTGATCCTGATATCATAACCAAAAAATAATTACATCCATTCTTCTCTATACAGATACCAGCTGAGCACTGTGAAGACAGAAGACAGTTGAATGTAACAGTGTAGTTGTCATGAACAGTTGCACTTCTGATCATTTAATAAGCTTGTGTTTCCAGAATTTGTGCAGGGTGAACTATCCTCACCTGTAGTTTGTCTTCTGTGTTGCTGTACTTTATAATAAAAAGATATTTGCTTTTAGACACTGTTTCAAACTTTGTATTCTGAATCTTTCAGCAGCCCTACTGTATCAAAACTGCCTTTCAAATACAGCATTGTCAGTAAGGAAACAAGACCAGCACAGCTGACAACTTCCCTTAATTCAAAAGTTTACTCCTTCCCTTGCAAAGAAGGGAACTCTTGCTATTGGTTTCAGTCAATGAAGATACACTTCCAGTTGCAAATTCCTCTCAAGACATGCTCAGATTGTCTGACAGAAATGAGTGTATGCTCTGCCTTTGGACATAGGACACATTGCTGCCATTGACCAAAACAGTCAGCAAGTCCCAGTCAGAATCCATCATCTGGACACACCTCTCCCCTGCCATGGTGACAATGCAATCCAGAATTAAATGCAGGACATTGCCTTCTTCTTTCAAGACAGAGAGCAATAAAATTTCTAGCAAAAGGACCTGCCTGACCCTTACACAACAGAGGCAGCACGCTTATATGTGTGTGAAGTAAGGGGAGTTTGCATGCTCTTGACTAACAAGCAGCCTATTTTCACTGACCTGGTTAGAAAACCTTCCCCCCTTTGTACTATTGACCTTTACATGTTTTTATTTTGGGAACAACAAGCGGAAGAGATGCCATCCATGCCAGCAGGGAATAAAAATTCAGAGTTCCAAGAGTAACAGAAATTACAACATGCAAAATGAACACACTGAGCAGTAACTACAGATTACACATACCATGAACAGACAATTGCTCATCAAGAGCACACAACTCCCAAACTCGTTATCAACACAACTTCTGAATAATCCTGTCGAAGAGAACAACTGTGGAAAAACTAAGTTACATAAACTGAGTCATCACTGACATACATCAATAAAACACCAAAAAGAACAGTCTGCAAAGACTTAGACAGCTTTAATTTCATAATCTCTTCTTACATACATGTATTTAAGGCACAATCCAAAACCTTTAAACATTAACAACAGAATCTTTACTAGTGTCAATGTTACTGCTTGTGGCAGTTTGCCTTAGCAAGAATGAAATGTGGAACACATCTTCCTTGAAAAGAATCAAGGAAAGAAAACAGAAACTGACAAAACTTCTTTAAAACAGTCTTAACAAGACACAAAATCCCGAGGCTGCTATCTCCACATATCAGGAAGTGGGCTAACCCAAAACCAACTCTGCATACAATATATATAAAACTTGCATTAAAATGGCACTCAATGTTTATACAAAATAACACCTTAAATCATACAACTGTGATTTCTGTTTCATAAAACATTATTTCAGCATGATATAAGCAGAGAAGAAATAATGACCTGTCATTCATAGATTGCTGAGGGTACTATACAGAATCCTGAGTAGATGGCACATAAGCTTGGTGGTTGGGGGGGGAGGCCTGTTGGCATTTATTACCTACTACTATTGAAGATATATGCAATATTATCTTTTAAAATGCAATTGCTTTAGAAGCAATTGCAGGTCATTACATATTTACTAATAGAGGAAAAAAAGATGCTTTGCAGCAAGTACATGAAAACAGCAGCTTTTTTAAGAAAAGCTCAATGCTCCATTTAGTCATTTCCACCACACAACTTGAGTAGGATTTTCCGGTAGTCTCCTGAAGTATCACCCTGAAAAGGAACCCAGAAAAAGAAAAGTTGAAGAACAACCAAAAGAGAAGAAGCCACAGCTGAAGAACTAAGAACTTTCTTTCCAGGGGCATTTTTGGCTCTACTTTTCCAGAAATAAGCAGCAGAGTTTACATACACCCAACTGTGCACATGCACGCCCCATATTTACTGAAGCCAACTTCAGTCCATTAAACAGGTATGGCATGTTCTGCTCCTGAATGGTAAATTTTAATGCCAGCTCAAAGAGCAACGGTGGGGAGGAAGTGATACTGAGCTTTTCCACCAATGTCTCACTGCTTTTTACCCATACCTTGGTGGTTACAGAGCATGCAACTACTGTAGAAGAAACATTTAGCACGTGCTATCCTTCAGAATCTTTACAGGATTCTTTCCAAACACCACCAAGTTACAGCCCCTCAATGTCCACAGAAGAAATAAACAGGGGCTTAACAGGTTTGGCACCCTCATTACAAGGTAAATAAAACTGGCACCACTCACTCTCCTCCAGCTTTTATTACCCTGCCATTGGCCAGGCATCCTCTTGGACTGTTGCTATAGCTCTTAGCAGTAGCAGTATGGATCAACCGCTAAAGAATCTGAAGTTTAGTCTATTTGCAAAATCTTGTACTTTCAAGAGAAAGAGGAGGCAATCCTTTAGAAGATTTTTAGAAGCTTTATATTCTTCCAACACATGGATCAAGTAGAGCACCATTGTTACTCAACTGGAGGACTGAGTGGTTCCCACAAGATCATATAAGGAAATGGGTATAGAGTGGTCTCTGAAACCCCTCTGGACCAATTTCCCTTTCCTTCCTTGCCTGTTAGCTTCCTCCCCATATCTCTAGCTCATCTAGCCTCCATGCAAGCCCAAGTGCTGTCAATTCTCTGGCCCTCAGCCTCCACGCTCCTGGCAAATGCAGCAATCCGACAGAGCAGCTACACTGAGTGCAGGTAACAGCTGCTCAGCACAAGGATCAGCGTTCTGCCAGCATAAGGGGTGTCACGGCAGGGAAGAGAAGCCCTCCAAGTCTTACAGTGATATCCGTGTAGAGAGATCTGCCGTACATCCGCTTGTACTCTGCCCGGATGTCCAGCAGGTCAACCTCGCTGCGTGACACCATGATCCGGATCAGGGTCCTGTCCTTTGTTCCCGCTCCCTGAAACAAACAAAACAGCAATATAATGTGTTGAAAAGTGTATCATACAGCACTAGTAAAAAAATAAAAAGCCTGTTTACTAGCATAACCCCACGGACTTCAACAAGCTTGAACAGAATTTGACCTATCATGCTTTAATAAAATAAGTTTAGTGGTAGGACACTAATTTCTCTGCACAAGAACAGTTCAAAAAAAAGAGGGGAACTGACAGAGGTACAGGGGGTCAGGAAAATTTGGTGAGTTTAATGGATGACTTATTTATTTCTGCTTGACTTTCCTACTTAAAAAGTATCAATTGCAATGAGTTTTAAGCATACTTGTGTTTCACCAAGTGAAGGCTTTTGGTTTATGTATGGTTGTGTTCATTGCTCTGTTAAGTTGGACCAAATTAGCTAGATTTTTCCAGCCTTTCATAATAATGACTGCATCCTGTTAGTCATTTGCCCACTGAAAAATGTAATCCCTTCAGCTGAGCAGTTCCTTCCCAAAGCTGTACAAGCATTTAAAAAACCCCCACACTAAGTTTATGTAACTTGTCATATACACGTACCTTCATTGCTTTCTGTAATCTCTCTGCAAAAAAAGCTG
Organism: Pomatostomus ruficeps; assembly: GCA_013400735.1. NCBI lineage: Eukaryota > Metazoa > Chordata > Aves > Passeriformes > Timaliidae > Pomatostomus > Pomatostomus ruficeps. The sequence continues at coordinate 11,122 of VYZT01048751.1, forward strand.
GCGTGTTCTTGAGACACTTAACTGCAAAAATGAACAGTTTTACAGAAATCAGGCATTCCTTCTCAATCAGAACTCAGTATTTTTTTAAGTTTATCCTACATAGTCACATGCTTTAATATTACATAAACATACACTTGATGCAGTGTAGCTTCCACCCCTTCCATTAGTCACTGAAGTTATTTTTAATCCAAACAGTAGCTGCAATACAGTTAAAGAAACCACACCTCATGGCTCAAAGCAAACATTTCTGTCACTAGAAACCATCTAGTGTGAAGAAGCCATAATGAACCTTTGAATTCTAATGAGCAAATTCTTGTTTATGAAGGGAAAAGAGGGGATGGAGAGGGGGCAGAAGACTTGAAGGAACACATAGGTAGTGGTGCTCCTGGCTTCTTAATTCTGAATTTTTAGGCCATGCATCTGCAAGGTGTGACAAATTCAAGTTCTGCTCTAGTACAATTTGGGAAACCACCTATGATAGCAGAGAATCTTAGGTGGTTCCTTCTCCTTAAGGGTGAGGACCTTATTTTAAAGTCTTCTTTTAGCCACAAAGTTCATCAGGACTCCTGAAAAATTTTAACATGCTCATTTAGTAATGACTGGATGTTATATTTAATTGGCATAGTTCATTAGAAATCTGAAAGAGCAAAATCTACATCAAATTACTGTCATGTTAATCAGGATAATGAAAGACTCCTCTGTCACTGATCAGAATTAAAATCTATATATTGATGCAATGTTGGTTACAAGTAAACAATCATGCAAACTCTGGCAAACTACAGAGAAAACAGACCACACTTGACATTTAATAGGACAGTAAGGTATCAAAATCAATCACAGAGAATCAACACAGAACCAAGGGTGTAAACCTAAATTTTTTTTATAGCAACACACATCCTGTATAGGAAGAAGTACTTTTCTGAGTAGGAAAATGTAGATGAGAGATAGCAGTTCACCACACAATCATCAATGATATGTACACTTCTATTTAAAAATGAATGACAAAATGAAATGCATTCTGTATCACTGTACTTAGCTAACACAACACACTTGCATTCTAAGATGTTTAAAGATGTTGTTGTAAGTTACCAGTTGTACAATCCAGAAAGCTTTAAAGAAAGCAAAATTAAATATTTTCAATTAGAAAACCCTTTTTTCCTGCAAATAAGGTTCACAGAACAAATGATGTTAACATCATTGACTGATACAGACCTATGTGTATAGACATATAAATAAAAAACCCCACAGAACCTAATTAATAAAGGGAGTTATTCAGTGAATATTAATGACAAGCCTTGCTCAGAAAGCTATTGACCTGTTTGTAAACTACAGTCTCAGTTATGAATCTGGCTCTACATGGAGACCTGTCAAGTCACTACAAAGCTCCATGAAGTCAAATGGCTTCTAAACTCTGAGTAGTTTCTTTACCAAGAAACGCTGTTTCTACGAACACTGGCAAAGAGCTCTTTTCCCTAAGCTTGGTTTTCTAACAATACTTCCTGAGCTGACAAAGTTTGAATCCTCAAAAAGGTCTGCAAACGAATCAGACACAGTGAGCTAGATCCTGTTTGAGCCATTAAAAGATCAGTACAATGACAACGTGGCCAAGGAGAATAACTACAGTAGTTATACACTTCACATATGCACAAGAGAGGAGTGAAAAAATGAGGCTTTTAAAATTGATTTCCGTTTTTTAAGATTTTGTTACCAACTTCAATGAAAAAAATCTGTTGTGGTTGAACCAAATATCCTCTCCTATCTCATTTCCAAGTGAAGCAAAACTCATTTTTCCTATTTTGGTAGGAGTTTTTCGGGTTTTGTATATGTGGCTGTTTGAGGGGTTTTTCTGGTTACATCACTACCATATTGAAAACCAAAGAACAACACTTTTAAAGCAGGAGCTCTAGATACCACAGTATATTTACAGTAATAAACAAAAAAAGAAATGGAGATGTAAAGACAAAAGACAGGAAAGTGGTTCACAATTATATCTATAATAAAGGATTTTAAATAAAACTACTGCACAGCAACTTGAGGCCTCGTCCCAACCTCATGGAAATGAATGACTGCTTCTGAAGGGACAACAATAGACCTGAGGTAAGAGTTTTCACTACTCAGAAGTACTGGGGGGAATTAAAGATTTAGCAAAATTGTAGCCACAGGAAATGTGGAAAAAATAACCCCTTCACAATCATATTTAAGTTTTCTTTCTACCAAATAGAGGTAGAGGTAACTAATTAGAAGGTTAGTGCCTGTATTTTGCTGGATTTCAAAAACTGTCCCAAATAGTCCATTCTCACTCACTCAGCAGTTGGTACAAGTTCACTTCTTAAAACAGTGCCAATTACAGCTAATAATTCTCTCCCCATTTTAACATGTGAAATTTAAATTCTGCAGTTGTCTGAAATAAAAAAGCTTCATCTGTCATTTTGAGCTAAATTAAGTGCCCCACTTTACTAATCACAAATGACTTCACAGAAAGCTCAACATAAAAAGCAGAAAACTGGAATTATTACTGCTAAGAACATCCTGAGCTGGAGTCACAAAAGCCATCTGACCCAGCTGTAGCAGAATAGCAGGAATGAACTTGCTAAGGTGGCACACACCTACTGCCAGCATGCCCTTTTCCAGGTCTCCAGACATTTCACGACATATGCTTTTCTCAATGTCCCGGTTACACATCCTCTGGTACTCGCTGAAGACTGTTAATGGAAAAAAAAGATTTCAGGAGTCAGCTCAGCAAAAAGAGGTGGCACTGGAATGTGCTGGATGGCTTCATTTCAAGGGCACTTCTCAGCTGGATACTCCAGTGTACTCACACAAGTTCTACCATCTCAAGAACTAATACTGTGTTACCAACCATTTACATGTTATCATGCTCGTTCTAGCCTGTCTAGGTCTGTCCTTTTCATTAAAGGGCTAGACCAAGAAAGCACTGTAAGAGAAAGAGTGGCAATTTGTCTAGGAAAGCTTTGGACTTCAATAAAATTAAGAACAAAATATTCAAGTTCTCACACACACTCCCAACAGCACATTGTAGAAGTTCTGTGTAGTTACTGAAACATTTCCACCACGACAGACTGATGTAGCACCTTACACTAGCAAGGAAAAGGGGAAGGATTGCAAGTGTCTTGCACAATTCTTTAATCAGAGGATCATTTGAACAAGTATGACCTCTGCCTGGTCTGATATTTAAGAAAGGTGACTTTTCCTTTTCCTTAGCAGAATTCACCCTGCTTTTCACTGATATCTCACTGGGCTCGTTTTACAGATGGAGGAAATTCAGGCACAGAGCAGTGCTGTACATTTTTATCATTACACACAACAGTCAAGTTACTGTTTTTATAGGACACCATTACCTGCTCTAAGGTGGGCCCTGCTTCTTGCACACAGAATAGCATTGAACTTGGATTCATCAGTTCCTAGACGGTTCTCTCCAGCTGCGTACAACTCCTGAACACAGAAGGGAAGTCACACTTCATTACTCAGAAAAGCAGTCAGGCTGAACAGCTGAGTTACAGATTTGCTTCCTTACAGCCTCTCCTCCTTTTATACTTATTCCTTAGCCTGTGTACTACTGCAAAACAGGAGCAAGCAATATATAGCAACTAGTTCTAACCTTCCTACATCACGTTATGCTTGCAGTGTTCCTAGCTTGCAGATGCATAAGTGCTTAAACACAAGAGCTCCAGGTTACTAAAGGAGGGGCTATTGTTCAAAAAGTACCTGAAAATTTTTCTTCCTAGCAGTCTCTGCATCTAGCTTTTCTTCTACACTTCTAGATGTGTTCTGGGGTGTTCTTGTGTTTTGGCTAAGGCATACTACATAGAAAGCTAATTACATTATTATTTAAATGACACTAGTATGCTAAAACAATTCCGGCTTTTCCCTTTGCTGTGTGGTGAAATGGAATATACAGAAAAAGAAATGGGGCAAGCATTACTAAGTCCAAGTGCCTTATTTGCTGCAAAAATCCAGACTTCCTCAGACAACACACAAAGGCTAATGCAGGTGTTGAATAGATTAAACATAAGCGCTGCATCAGAAGTCACAAGGTGTCCAAAAGTAACAGTAGGCAGAATCCACACAGTCAAATTTCAGTCTACTGAGTCGACTATACTTAGAAAAGATGAAGCATTTCTACTGACCTGCACATCTCTTTGGACAACAGACATGTCAACATTTGTACTTTCATCTCTGTTTCCCTGAAAGAATTAGAAGATCCAGAAGCGTTACTGATAGGCTTTGATGTGCTGCTTTTTATTAAATTAAAAAAAACCAAACAACCAAAAAAACAAACAAAACCCCACAAAAACAAACAAACAAAAAAAACCCAAAAACCCAAAAACCAAACAAAAAAAAAATAAAAAACCCCACAAAAAAATCCACACTACAAGCCTACAAACACAACACACAACAAATTCCAAAATCCCAGCAGGCAAGGTACCTGTGCAAGTGAAATTAAAAGCCTCTGAAAGTGTCCAGATGTGTCACTTTTTATTGCTTCTTCCAGAGTTTTCTTAAATTCTGGAAAAGAGACACAGTCATGAATCATCATACAACCCAATTTCCTAAATTCATACTATCAGTCAGTGATTAAGTAAGAAAAGGAAGAAAATTTTTATGCAACAGATCTAACCTGCTTTATAGACCCTGTTGAGTTCCTGAATATGCTCATTACTGCGGGAAGCTAAGATTTCAATGAGACAATTTTCATCTGTGCCAACGCCCTAAAACAAGCAAAGGAGAAACAGATTTCAGATTCTTGTCTTACTTCTACAACCTAGTATAAAACAAATGCAATAAAATTATATAGGAAAAAATTCAGAATATAACCTTGTAGAGGAAATCAAAGCAAGTAATCCCAACTAAGTTCAAACTTTTAAATGGCAACCAAATATTTTATCAGCTGAACCATTTCCTCTATCTTAAAAATTTGTATCTCCTACACAAACCTTTATAGCTTCCTTGATTTCATAAGCATCAAACATGACAGGTGTCTTCATCATTGCCAAGATCGTTCTCTCAAAGTTACCTGATAGCTCAGACTTGAGATCCTTTATCAAATCCTTAAGAGAAGGAAAAACAAGGAAAAAATGCATAAAGACCAAAATTCACAAAAGCAAGCACAAAAAATATGCATTTTACTTAGAATTCTTCATGCATAAGCACCAGTAATGTATGTTCAAAGTAAAGCTATTCCACTTAACACTAAAACCAGCATAATGGAATGTGTACATTGAGGTCATTAACATCTAATTAAATTGACTGTACACATCAAAGAGTCAAAGTAACCACTTAGCAGAGAAACTGCTTTACATTTTTCATCTGTAATAGCACATGAAGAAGTCAAGCGTGGGTAAAAAGTACAACTCTGAACTGGCTACAACTTAGGAACCATCTTCCTCTAAAACACCTTCCAATCTTTTTTCCCGCACCACTAGATCTTCTCACTTCCACTGACTGAATGTAGGCTCTTACTTCTTCTTCCTTCTGCTCCCATGATGTATTTACCTTTCCATAAGCTGTTTTGAAGGACAGGATTATCTGCTGCCGTTGCTTGTTTGAACGACTTCCAAGACAATCGATGATTGCCTGCTCATCGGTTCCTGCACATGCACACAGACACCACAGAATGAGCATTACCTTATGTGAGGATTCAGCTTTCTGTCTCTATTTCATCCCGTTCTAAAACCAGCACAAGGACAAGCATGCCTTTAATTTATCTACAGTTCCTACTCTTGTGTACAACCACAGAACTTCGAGCTCTACTCCCAATCACAAACACAGTAAGAATACAAAGAAAACCTAAACCAAACTCATCATGTTGTTTATGCCTACATAAACTTCCAGTAATACTTCTAATAACCAAGGACAATCACATGTGAACTATCCCACTCAGTACACACATAGCAATAGAAAAAGATCAGTGCTGAACTGAGATGCAATTCTACTTTTAACTGAAGTGTAAATCCTCAGACTGCTCACCAAATCCCTTCATGGCCTTCCTTAAGACTTCTGCATCCTTCAGAGGGTCAAAACCCGGTGCATCAGTGATTGTACCTCGATTTCCATGCTAAAATGAGATCAACAGTGTTAAACAGTACTAGTGTTAATAGCATATTAGTGTTAAACTGTAAAATACTGTGGTTAACTACTTAGGAAAGGTGACCACTGTTAATAATTTTCTTTTTGTTAGAAAAGTGATAGAGAAAACTCAAACCAACCCTGCCTTAAGCAATTTGCTAATTTCTAGACACAAATTACAAGAAAATGCAAGATCAAGAAGGTTTGCTGCTATTAAATCTGCTTTCCAATTAATTAAGGTTTGATTATACTGTACATATGACTGGCAATACTTGCTAAAGTTAGGAAAGGCAAGATGCATTAATCTGAATTCATGTCTAATCTTTTTTCTTGGATACCATGGTAAAATACAATTTGTTTCAAGACATATGAGCCTATACTGCTTGCACTTGAAGAGGTTCCATCTCTCTTCAAACTTCTTTTCATAACTTTCTTTTCAATTTTATGATCGGTTTACACTAATACACACAAAGAAAATGTAGAGGAACATATATACAGTCACATCTCAAAAGAAAAGCAGTGAATGCTCTTACTGTTACAGGAGTGACAGCAGGCCCTGTAGTTCCTGAGTAAGAGGGCATAGATGGATTCACAGCTGGACCTGGTGGATAATTTGGCATGGGCTGCTGCCCTGGGTAAGTTGCTGGAGGTCCTGGATAGTTCATAGGCTGCTGACCAGCTGGTGCTGTGGGCTGGCCTGGCACAGAGCCGCCCGGGTATGGTGGGTAAGCTGGCACTCCTGATGGTGGATTCCCTCCAGGTGCAGGATACCCTCCATATGAGGGCTGTTGTCCTGGTGGAGGCTGCCCAAAGCCACCTGGAGGAACTGGTGGATAGCCCCCAGGTGTGGAAGGATACATGCCCTGTGGTACATTTGTCCCTCCGAAGGTCCCTGCCAGGTTGGATGCCTGCAATGACAGTAATAAAACAAGAGACATGAAGGGGTACCAACAGGTGAGTTTCAGTAACCTGCTTAATACAATACAACCTCCCTCCCCACCAACACAGATAGATAGCTCTTTAGCTACAAAAGACAGCAAGCAGGATGGAAAAATCTGCCTAAAACCTTACCCTAAATAATCCCTTCTTTGTTCATGGCTGCCTTGTATGATCACAACGGGGCACCTGGGTGCAAGGACTTTACTCTAAGCAACCTTTGGCTGTTTTATGATGCGTTAGTTTACAACTAGCAGGAGTTCCTGGATTACATTTGGAAAGACTTCTGGAGAAACTTCCAATGAAGATAGTCCACTCCACATCAAAATCCTACCACTGAAACCCCTCTTCTGGGAAGAAACCAGAAGAGACATTTGATGATTGCAGCATTATCAGAAACTAGTTGCTGTGGATATTGCTATGTGCACCCTAGATAGTTTGTTGCTCAATTTGCCTGCTGGCTGCCAAATCACTTCATTTAATCATTGCCTCAGAAAGACATCTACAATGCAAGTATCTTTCTACAAACTGCATTTGTTATGCAGTGTAACAGATTTCTGAAGACTAAATTGTCAGAAGTGTCACTCACTTCTGCTCTGTGAAAAAAAATCACATTGGAAATGTCTACATATTCTTCAGTCAATGTAAAAGGTTTTTACTTCCATCTGTTAAACATCAGTGTTTCTAAGAGACTGTTGATCCCATATTGTTTTCAAGGACGAATCATTGATACCTCTAATTACATAGCCTTTTTCCTTACTCTGGTCAAAATCCAGGTAACAGGCAAAATCCAGACTGTGTTCACCCACGTGAATATATTAACAGTGGATACTCTGTGTTAGTAGTTCCCTATTCCTCTACACAGCAAATGCCAAGCTGTATCAGTTTTATGTCCACGACTTTTGAAGTTAGACTTAACAACATTTAACTAGGCCCCAGTTTTCCTAAAATAAGAGCGAGCTTAAAGTAACCATTTTCTTCAATAGGCAATACTGAATGCTCAACACCTAAACAGATTAGACATAAAGGCACAGAATTCAAGTGATGAACCTCTCAGTGACAATGCCAGAAACACAACTTTGCATTTAAGGACATCACAGTGAAACACATTAAATGAGAGCAAACTCACCATTCCAGCCATGTGGCTGGGATTGAATTGGTTGGCATAGCCAGTCACATTTTCCAGGCCAATTGGAGGTGGGTTTGAAGGTGGATAGGCAGCACCACCCCAAGGATTGCTACCTGAAATCAAACACAGATGTGCTGAAACAATAAACTAGGCCTTTTTAAAGTTCTTATTACTTAAATTTCTAATGTAATGTATTTTCAACACTACCAGGAAAATCAGCTGAAGAGGTGCAGGGTAGTAATGCAATTATTATAAAAAGAGAAGTCTCACGGGGTATTTCTAATCATGTTAGTTATCACTCAATCTGTAAGTTCTCACTTAAAACAACTCTAAACCTATTTGAAGGTTAGCACTCAAGACTGTTAACACCATATTTTGACTTGAGAGCACTGAAAGTACAAAGTTGTCTGGTATTCCAGTAGGAAGATACTATTAATTCCACTTACTTTGATAATTCGAGAGATGTCCACAGAGCACAACAATACATTCAGAGACACCCAAGTCATAAAACTTGTCTGCACACAGCAGTATGGTCTAACTTAAGCCAGAATACTCTGCTGAGAAATAGGCTTTAGCCTCCTAGCTAGCTTGGCTTCTCACTTCCTGAGTTAGCTTGCCTAACTCCACATTTCGCCATACCTGCATGACTCCAGTCCTTCCTTTCTACCTTTCAACAATACTAACAACTGTAAAGTTCAGCTTGATAACCAAGCAGAGGTTGAGTATTTCATCAGCTTTATATTAATTGCTACCCTTTTCAACAGCCCTCTCCCTTCAGTATGATACCACTTGCCTAAGAAGACTGAATTAAGGATAATTTCCTATTTTGGGGGGGGGATATGGTTTTAAGCTGCATGACTGATTTCTCCCCGCAACCATTTGTCTCACCATCCACCTTGAAGACTCAGTATCAAACCGACACTGATCCTTGTCATTTACTGGATTTGGTCAAATTAAGACCATCTCCTAATGTTCTGTGCTTTATTTGAGATGAATGAAACTGGACTTCACTATATCAGCACATGGCAGAGCACACATATTGGTCAAAACAGAATCTCCAGCCCAGATAAAACAGGACTTAACAAGAGAATACAGAAAGCTTTGGTGAGTCAAGGAAACCCTTTGCAGTCTTGTTCTTCATCCATGACACCTCTTGACTCCACATAGGACCACCACTGCATTTAACGTTTACTACACGTGAACAGCTTACCTGGGGCAGCTGGTGGATATCCGCCCGCTGGGGGGTAGCCCGGGTAACTCATAGCAAAGATCTGAAAAGTATGTGTGATACAGAAATTAACTGTAATGCTTCACTCATTACACCACATAACACTAAGAGGCAACATGTATGCAGTAGCCAGTTACCAAAATTTAGACATAACCTGCACACTTTGCCTTGCCTTTTGCCGTTTCCTTTTGCTTGACTAATAAACATGTTCAGATAGCTAAGCAGTTGCAGAGTCACTCCTCACGATATTTTTCTTATTTGTTCCAGTTGCTACTTACTGCTTACTTTGTCTATTATGTTGTTAGGGGGGTATTATTTGAACATGCTTCCTTTACTGTGCTATTAAAACCTCCAGAAATTTCCAGCTTATACAGAACTGCCTTATCAATCAAGTGTAGAAAATCATCTGACAAAGAAGCTATGTCTTCAAGTGAGTAACTAGGAGAAGTTGTTAGAAAGCACCTAAATGCAAACGTCTGCAGAAGTGCAAGGTCAGAGTAAGAAGCAGAAGGGATACACCTTCATGGTTACAGTATTGCCATAAAATATGAAGGGTTTACTGATAGGATAAGATCACTAGAACAAATTGGATCTCTCGAAATGGATAGTGCCTCTGTCAGCACAGAAGTGCACAAAGTCATTAGCTGTCCAAAATAGAAGCGGAGGTTAAAAAGGAAGAACAGCTAAATGAAGGACAAAATGAAAACCTGCTTCCAGAACACAAAGGCCTTATTTTAAACAGAACAACTACCAGGAAGAAGAATGGTAAAAGTAACCATGAAAAAAATCCATAATGAGTGTTAACTTTTTGAAGGTTATTTTTAATGACAAGTCCCAGTCTATTTTTAGAACTGCTGTGTAAATTAACCCTTTCTTTTCTTCCCCCCTCTTTCCCATAAAGCATTACGTTTAGCATCTGGCATGTTTTGCCGTGTTTTGGGTTTCAGCTGTGGAATTTTGTTTAGGATTTGGTTTGAGTTGGCAGGGGTACTGTTCTTGTGAAATTGTTTTCATTTTGTATGATCACATTAACTTCCCTTTCTGGTTTGCATGGCTCTATTACATAGCAACAGTGAAATAGAGAAACACCTTTTTCGTGGTTTTGGTTTTTTGGGTTTTTTTCTAAATAAGAAAATACAATTCGGAAATCTTCAATTTACGTTAAAACTGTTTGGACTTCATGCTGCACACTCATTTAAATTCAAAGAGAGAAAAGAACTAAGAGAAACTGCAATGAACAGAGCACACTGAAAGTTATAACCCTACCTTATTTCTGCTCCAGTATGTAAATTGTCTAACAGAATCAGTAAGTGAACGCAGCTTCTCAGCATTAGAAAAGCAATGCCTGTTGTTACCCATGCAAAGACTGACCCCAAACTCAAGAGGCCAAGATGTAAAAAGCAAAACACGTATTCTCTCTCTGCTGCTGGAAAAACGAGCAAGCAGCTTCCTGCCTCCTGGCACTTGGCCACGCCATTGCCAGAGGGAGCTGCCAGGCCTCTGGGCAGGTACATGAGCATTGAAGTGCAGAAGCCAGCATAAAAAAAATAACATTAAAAAACCTCAACAAAAGGCAGCCTGGCACACTTGAGAGCCTCTCTAATTCAAATATGGGCTTTACATAAATGTAAATTATTACGTAAATAACACTTATGTTATTTACATAATAATAATAAAGCATGGGAAAATAAAAAAAAGAACAATTATTACCATGTATTCAAAAACCAAGCAAAGAACCCCCACAATCTAGATTCTTAGCACGCATAGTGTCAATGTGTACGTTTTTATATACAAATTGTTACAACACTGAAATCAGTATCATTTCTTCAGGTACAACTATAATTATATTTTTATTTATTTTTTAGCTTCACATGTAAATACAAGAAAGACAGAGTACTCAAAAAAATTGTAAGATGCCTTTTCAATAAAGCTTTAGGTAAAAATTTAAGGCAAAAAGCCTTTTTTTTTTGTGGCAGAAGGTGAGAAGCAATGGGATAGCTCTTGTTTTTCTCAGCAAGGTTGTTTGCTTACTTTTAATCCCATATAGAACGTTCATTTCAAATTGGAAAAAAACCCCAAGATTAAAAGAGCCTTTTGGCAATGAAAGCTGAGGTTGAGAAAAAACAGCTAACTTCAGCAATCTGAAAAAAATGTTACTTTCTATATAAAAATGTTCCACTTGCTTCTTTTGAACACTGTATTTATCCAGGGCTTTTCCAAGGGGAAATTTTCCCAGACTGGTTTGATTCCAGGCAACCTAGATCTGCAAACACACCAACTTCTCATGTTCAGAAACTTCCCTGATCACCACTTTTTCCATAGTTCATTTGAGCCTCTGTTGGCCAGTTCTTTAACTTTAGAAATATTAACATAGAAAGTTAACTTTCCCAACCATTCCCTCAACCCAGCCCCTATTTCATCTTCTGATCTCACGTTCCACACTTTCACCTTCTACATCCATAATATCTTACTAAAATTGTTCGTGATGAGCAGCACTTGCCTGCTGACAACAAAGGGATGACACAAGCAAGGGAACAGAAGATATGGAAACCCACCCTGCTACACAAATATTGTGTGGGAGGACAGAGGTCTCTGTTTGCTCAGTCATAAAAAATGTAGTGTATAAGACGAGGGAAAAATCCAAACAACCAAACCACACACGGAAAGAGGGAGTGCCTTGAAGGAAACACAGAACAAATACTGTCAAGGTCCTCTCCCCATTCCCAGCGTTCAATCCTAGAGGTCCACCCCAGAACTCTAAATAAAGACCTGAGGTTTTACTCCCACAGTGAACACCGCTATCGTGCTTCACGCTGCAAGCTATGAACCGTTCAGGCTCTTGGAGCACTTTCCTGCTGCTTGGCACAGCTAAGAGGGAACAGACCTGTTCATAAAAGATTAAATCTGTGATAGGCTTTCAACAGGAATCTTGAAGTACGCTTCTGTAACATACGGCACAGTAGAAAAAGGACTACAACTCAAGAAATTTATAACAAAAATACAAATTACATAATGATGGCAGAAATAAAGAAGAAAACTTCAAGGCTGCCAGAAAACTTCTGTTTCAAAGGGCAACAGCAATAAGCTCAGCCACTGCATTCACGCCCACTCCTGGAATTTATTTAGTGGCTGCTGTTCAGGCTCCAGCTATGCCATGGTACAATAATTTGCAGACAAAAAAGGATGAAAAACCATAACCTTTATTGGCTCAAAATAATTTGTTTAATTATGCCCATTTCACATGGAACACCAAGTAAAGTTAAACCCTTGGCCTTGACTCCTCCACAAGGTTAATTACCAGGATATAGTAGACAAAGCAGCCTGAAGCTATAAATTACAGTACCTGCTCCGAGACTGATCCCTGATTGTGAAACCAGCAGAACAGAATTTATCACCTTACAATATGCTGCCGTCTTTCATCAGATATGAGCTGAGGCATCCACCACCGTGCTTTTCCAAGACAAGGACAAACCACAGTCAGCACTGAACTAGCTAACTGCTATTTTACCAGCCTGAGCAAGATTTATCTTTGATTCCTGCACTGCAGCATACAAGTTGTTCTCTCCTGTACAAGTTGTAATATTTTTCATCCTGACAGATAAAAAATCCTGCAATTTTGGTTTTTCATTAAGTCTTCTGTGTATGTGACTCCTGTCTAGCCTTCCTTTCACTAACAAAAATCTAATTTAGTAGAATGGGTTCCTCTTCCAACAGGTTCATGCCCCCCAAAACTCAGGAAACCTCTTTTACACAGATCTTATCATTCATTGTTCACCTTTACAAGCCTTTACTGGAATTCATCCAACAATGTATGTTCAAAGATTACTAACACATCATCCACTTCCTACAGAAAAAGTTTCCTTAACAAAAAACCCAAACCAACTCACAGCTCTGAATAGATGGTGGAACAGAAACAAACTCAAATATGAGGTTTTATAAAAAACTATCTACTTGAAATGCTTGCTAGTATTATGACTCAGGAGCTCTGCCAGTTTTGATGATCCTTCTAATTCAATATCATAATCTTTTTTATTACAGAAAATAATCTAACACTTTTTGACCTGCTGGGGCAAGGGGGGGAAGAGCATCAGAAAGGTAGCACTTGCAAGCTTTAGTCAAAATAAAATAGAATTGAAAAGAGATGGCACGTCTAACAAAGAAAAGCTGAAGGGGAAGACACACCCATAAGCCACAACCGCGTTGTAAAAATATTACGAAGAACATTCATGTAACTTTTCTATTGACAGAAGCCCTACACATATACTCAGGGCTTCAAAATCCAAAGAACTTAGTAGAGCTGCATGGGCTTTCAAAATCTATGTGCAGCAAAAACCTGAGTTAATTCCAAGAGGTCAGTTTCACCTTGGATCCCTACTCTGCCCTGATCCAAGTGTTTCCTTTTGTAGCACACTCCTTCAATACTCTCTTTCAAGTATATAAAATACACAGTCAAAACATTTATGACAACACAGATAGACACTTTCCAAACAACAAAACAAGCAAGCAAGAAAAACAAATTAAGTTTGAGACGTTTGAAGAAGTAATGAGGTTGTTCTATTTTAAACTCATAATTTGTCATAGAAAGTAATTTGTTGCGAAAAAATACTATAAATAGTCTGAACTATGTTCTCAACTGACTAATGCCTCAGGGATTTATACTCCTCTATTTTAAGTTCCACCATGAAAGAGTGATTTTTTACATCATTAGTGCAAGTCAGAATAGGTAAATATCAATTACTCCATGAACTAAAGCAATAGTATAATATTCAGTACTCTTCAGATAGTTACTAAAAACAATGTGATTGCTCATTTCCCACCAGCGGTTTTTAATTAGTTGCTGTGCCCAAGCCTGAAGCGCAGTCAGAGACTGGCCCCACTGCAAAGGCAGAGGTAACAGGAACAAAAGGACTACAAAAGGTTTCCCTCGGGTCTGCAGCTGTTTGCACTGCAGAGGAGGCCAAGGGACACCAAGCTGTTCAAGTGACACCTCCCTAAAGCCAGGCACACTGGCAGGAGCTGCTAAGCCAGACTCTGCATGGACATACCCTACACTGTGACAGAACCTCTCTGCTGACAGCCTGGGGACGTCCCCCATGAACGAGACGTGCAAATACATCCACCTTTTCTTAAAGGTGACGGCTTTCATACTTTCTGGACAGGGAAGGTTTACACATTCAGCTGTCCAGCAATGCTGGGAAGATTACTACCCCGTCGTGAGTAAATGGACACACCTTCATTCATTCCAGGTTATAAAGAATTACTGACTTTCAGCTGATTAACTCTTTCCAGGAACAGAAGGATTCAAGGACCAATTTAGAGTGGTAAAGTAGAAAGACAGGTATTTCAAAAAAACCATAAACAAGGAATGCGAAAAGAAAGCAAGACTAGAGCCTTCAAATCTAGTCTGCACTTGAGATCAGCAAGCCTTAGTCCTTAAAACTTATTTTTCAGTAGTAGCATTTTGCCCCCTAAATGCTAACACTTGTAAGATGCATTTATTCTCCTAGCTAATAGAAAACCAAGTATTTTTAAAACACTGCCAAGCGTAGCCAATAACCCGTTACTTGGACTATAGATAAGTACACTGTTTACAGAAGGAGTGCAAATTCCCAAGCTTGAAGTTGTTAGGTCTAGCAATAATAAAAGGGATATTCACCCTGTCTGCTTCAGGCAACTTAAGCACCTAATTTAAAGCAACTCGCTAGGCCTAAGTTCAAAATCAGACATGCTTTTATACCCAAGCCAGAGGTCTTTGGGATGCAGGAATTGATCACAGCGACTACCACTTCACATACATATTGACTATATGGCTATAGTAAAGTTTAGCACAAACATGAGAACTGCAGAAGCATTAAAACTCATTTAGATCTTTAATATGGGACTGATGTATCTGACAGTCCTTAAGCCTGCCAGAAGTTCAGATACAAAAGCCTGAACTAGAAGCCCACCTCGCCTACTGGTGAACACTTTCTCACTGCCCTCAAGAAAACCCCTACCACCCACATTTTGCAGCAAAAGAAAAAAAAACAAATAAACAACCAAAACAAAAATTCCAGAAGACTTTTAACCTTCCCTTACCAAGTAAGACAGTATATTCTCTCTCAAACAGACAGTGCATAAAGAAAAAAAAAAGGAGGCAACATCTGGAAATAACTTATTTCTGTTTCTTTGGAGATCTTAGACACTGTACAGGGAACAGCCAGGTAGTGGGGCTGTGTGGGGTTGTGTTTGTTTTATTCAGTTGCCACAATCTAATGACTGGCACTGGTCCACATTCAGCATCTGTGACAGCTGAATAGTATGGATACAATTTCACACACACAAACAAAAAAACGAAATGCCAAGCATAGGCAGGATTGGCTGCCTGGTCATCACAAGTACATGACAGAGTTATCTCTTAGAAAGGCCACCACTAAGTCCCAACTCTGACCCATAACTGATTCCAGGTTTACCCCATTCAGGATCTAACCCCTTATCAAGATTCTCCAGTGAGCGCCGATAAAATATGGACCAAACACAGGGCAACAGCAGAAGCAATACACAGTAAATACTTATTGTCGTCCTTTGGTTTGCTTATCTACTTTACATTCTTCCCAGCCTGGAGAACTGCCTGAAGGAAATTCAGCATTTACATCAAACACACCTGCTTTCAAATAAACTGGCTACAGGAAAGGAACAACCTTAGCATCAGTGCGTGACAACTCAAGTTTCAAATAGGTGAAAGTGCTGCATGCTGAGGGGTAAATATGCAGCCTTTTCCTTTCCTTTTTTTTTAAAAAAAGTCTTCTGCTACCTTCAAGAAAAACTCAAAATAAAATGCACTACACATAGCTGACAAGTCTCTGTCCTTTGTTCCAACAGTTTACATAATACATTTTAAAAATGCATCCAATAAGAAACATGAGCCAAGGTTGTGGACATAAATGTACTAAAGAAAGAAATTACATTGGTGCCACTACTCAGTTGTATATTTAATGTAACAGAAGCCCCCAACTGCAATTTGAAGCTGACAGAGAAGTTTCTACAAATGATTACCTAGAGGCTTGGCTAAAAATAAATGAAACTTTCAATTTGGTCAAAAGCCCTGCTATTTCTGTAGTCACAATTAAACCATCTGCTGTTTTCAATTATATCTCTGCTTTAACTACAGCTTCTTTTTTATATCCCTACATCGCTATCACAGAACTAGAATTAGGTCAGCTCTATCTTGGCTCTGATTAATGTATTAAAGCTCCATCTTCCAAAACTTGCTAGAGGTCTAGGAAACAGCATCTCCTGTAACCTTCAAATCAGACAGACTACTTGGCTTATTAGCTTTTCATAGCAGATCAGGTTATGTATTTTAAGTTGTAATCTAACATTATGTCTTTACAACTTTGACTACATAAATACCCCCATGAAATATCTCCATCCCACCGCTGGTTTTGTCGTATCTTTTAGTGACTCTTGACATTTCATAGAGTTTTCAGTCTAACAATTCAAGACTTCTGGGGACTACAAATAATAAGCTAAAG
Source organism: Pomatostomus ruficeps (assembly GCA_013400735.1). Taxonomy (NCBI): domain Eukaryota; kingdom Metazoa; phylum Chordata; class Aves; order Passeriformes; family Timaliidae; genus Pomatostomus; species Pomatostomus ruficeps. Next base: position 28,016 of record VYZT01048751.1, read on the forward strand.
AAGTGACAAAGCACATTAATGAAGGTGATGGCTACTCCAGAAATTTTAAGTACGGACAGACATTTTGGCCTCTGACCTCATACTAACATCAGGCAAGAGAAAGAAACATAAATATCATAAATATTTTTGACATAAAATCATTAGGCAATCAGCAGAAATGCAGTGGGGACAGGGCCATAGGCAAACATGTAAGCAATGCTCAGTGCAAGTTATCTGCTGCATCAGTGGGAGGAGAGTGGTCCACATGACTCTTAGAGCAACTCAAAACCCAGGAAATTACAAAAATAGCCAAGCTGTGGGGAAAGCGTTCATACACTCAAGCTTTACAGCAGCCATACACGCGCAATAGTTTTGTATTGTTTCTGACGTTACCATGGTGTTCCAGCAAAGCACTGACTCAGTTCACAGACACTAACTGTGTGCTAGGGGAGGTATCAGGGAATGAAACTCCCCACTCCTATGGCGGCTGGGCTTTCAGGGGCATAACCCTAATAATCAGCTCCTTCAACAAAACACACTGCGCCAGCACCTTTCTTCTCTCTCGCCAGTCTGTCTTCCCCTCACACCTTCACCTCCACACCTTCTGCCCCAGTGCAAGTGTCCCCGTTCTAGGCTGAGCTGTTTTCCATGCTTCTGCCACTCCCTTCAGAACGTTATCTCCCGACTGTTCCTCCTTAACAGGAAGAAACTTCCAGGAACTACTATAAATATATTAAATAAGAAAAATATATACCACAAAAGTACTCCCTTACTGCCCAGAAAGAGGATGGGGTCAGGAAGGAACTGCTTTTCTGAATATGGAGATGTTTGTGCTGTTTTTTGTCACACATATAGCTACAGCATAGCAAGAGTCTGAAGAGTTTTGGTTTTAAGAAAACTGAAGTGACTTGAAGACACTTAAGTATCTTAAGGTCTTAAGACATTTGAAGTATATATGATATAAGAAAAAGTAAAGTATACTAGGAGCAGTTTACAGAAAGGGGCCTTCGGGGGGAAAAAAAAGCACTGCGCAATAGCCAGCCTACAGTCTTAGGCTGCTTTCTCCTGACAACTGTACACACCAAAATTACAAGCTCAAGATAAACTATGGGCACAGGCAAAGGACCGAACTGCAACTACAACAGCAAAACACGCCGTCTCCTCTGAAACTACATTTCCCCAGGAAACAGGAGCTGCTTCCTCCGCAGCGCGGAGCCGCCGCAGGCCCCGATCTCCCCTCCGCCAGCCCTTGAGCCGCTGCTTGTCACCCCGCGGGCGTCCCGGCTGCTGCCGCCCCAGGATCCCGTCCCGCGGGGACACGGACCCGGCCCCC
>VYZT01048751.1:29531-48125 GCA_013400735.1 Pomatostomus ruficeps
CCGGCGGAGCGCCGTGAGCCCCGAGGACAGCCGGCAGCGGCCCGGGGACGGCCGGCACAGCCCAGGGGACGGCCACCAGCGCCCCGGGGACAGCCGGCACCGGCCCGCGCCGGCCGCGGGTGCAAACCGCACAACAGGTTTGACCAAGAGGCGGCTTCAGCGAGAGGCCCATTTTATAGAAAACAAAACACAAGGGGGAAAAGGTGACTCCACCCGTCACGTGGGCAGCCTGGGCATTCCCCAGGGGCACAGCGTCGCCTGAGGGACCGGGTGACGTGGGCACGGCAACACCAAATCCAGGAAGCTACGGTTCAAGTCACGGTTGTAAGCGTTCAGCACAATATCGGGTTTAAACCCGAAACCCCTGACTCGTCCCACCAGGAAATTTCAGAAAACATGCTTTCCGGACAAGGTGGTACAGAAACCCCCATTTTGTATATAACGTACTTCTCCTTAAGTAAAATTCCACAAAAAAGTCAAGAGGAAAGAGATTGTTCATGTTGACCTTTTCTAGTACAAGCAGTAATAGCTAAAGTCTTCAATAAATATCTTTTTTTATTTTCCTACATGCATTCTTTAAAGATGAGTGAAGTTGCTCACATGGAAACATTTAGAGAGACAAACCAAGATAATAAAAACAAAAAATAAAAAGGCCTAGCATTTTCCAATTAAATTTCATCTGCCAAGACACTAATCAAAATAGCAAACACAGCATTATCTAACTGAATCACAGTATTATACAACTTGGGTGGGGAATTAACTTGACTTTGCAGCTGGGAATTTTGTGAACAGCATCCAGAACCCCCTTTCCAACACTTGCTTCCCTGATACGTATGTTTTGTAACAGGCAATTTCATTTAGAATGAAACTAATTTGGATAGACGTGTTCACGCTTCTTAAAGTGTCCTGTTCAACCACCAACAGCTCTCAGTGGAGGAGCTGGGTTTTTTCTCCTCCATATAACTTTCACATACCACAATGGCCAATCACTGAAATACAACAGCTATGATTGAACTAAAGAAAAGAATTTGCCATTTTTTCCCCCTCCCGCATCAAAATTTTAATTGGCACTGCGGAGGCCAAGGTTGCACTCATGGGAGAAAGCTACACTTAAAGTAGTCCAAAGGAGGTGAATAGGTATATTTGAATATAAGAATGGCAGTGGTGGTTTAACCCCAGCCAGCAGCCAAGCCCCACACAGCCTCTCTCACTCCCTGGCCAGCAAGATCAGGGAGAGAATGAGAAAGGTAAAACCCAGAATACTTGTGGGTTGAGATAAAGACAGTCTAATAGGAAAAGCAAAAGCCATGCACACATGCAACGAAATACAAGGAATTAATTCTCCACTTCCCATGGGCAGGCAGGTGTTCAGCCATCTCCAGGAGGGCAGGGCTCCATCACACTTAAGTCACTTGGAAAGATAAATGCTATCACTCCAAATGTCCCCCCTGGTTTCATATACTCAGAACAATGTCATATGGCCTGTCATGTCCCTTGGGGTCAGTTGGGGTCAGCTGTCCTGGCTGTATCCCCGCCCAACTTCTTGTGCACCCCCAGCCTCCTCACTGGTGGGGTGAGAAGCAGAAGGGCCTTGCTCTCTGCAAGCCCTGCTCAACAGTAACAGAAACTTCTCTGTATTATCACCACTGTATTCAGCACAAACCCAAAATGTAGCCCTTACACTATCCACTGTTAAGAAGATAAACTCCACCTCAGATAAAACCAGCACATTAGCTTGTGGTTGAGCACAAATTATAAATTTATACCCAGATTATCTTAAGCCTCACTGATAAAGATGTTTCTGATTAATAGGCAAATCTGAATTTCAACACAGGTTCTGATACAGAGTGTAGCCTGATGTTCACTATGCAGGCAGATGGAGAAATGAAGATGTGCCCAGAGTAGCTCACATGGAAAGAAGGCCAGGGATCTTTGTCCTCTCAGTCTGCTGGTATTGCTTCTCTTGGGATTTAAACTCTTCTCACCTCTGTCAGCCCAAAGGGGCCACATAAGCTCTGACACAAGGGTTCTGTTAACCAGAATGACTTTGAAATGGGTTAGGAGCCTTTCAGAGGAACCACTACTCCCATCAGATGAGAACACAGCAACTTGTACAAAGCATTATTTCTTCTTCCAGCAGAATTTGAAAAAAACCAAACTCATATTTCTACAACTTCAGTACTGCTATTTTTTCATGTAGAAAAGCCCTTTGAGTATCATGCCTAGACTGGAAGGGGTGTATGAGGAAGCTTGTACTGCTGCAACCAGCCTGGTATTCATTCCAGACCAGGTTGTGCTCACTTTGAAGTCAAGTGCAATCTTCCATGAGTTTAACCAAGGTCTAGATTTGGCTTACTTCTATGAATCCCTCTATTTATCCAGCCTCAGTGACTGGAAGTCTCACACCTTTGATGCTCCATTCATAAACAGAAAACTGGACTAGCTATGGCAGCATATGGAATATTCTTCTGACAAAGAAATCATTGTATGGAAACCTCACTACCTGCCATTTTCAGACAGTCAGGGACCGAGACATTTGCTTAGCATATTTTATTTCTGGAAATTTTTCCACAGGAATGATAACCTCTGAGCCCATGCTTTTTGGGACCTCTGGCTGGAGTGAAATCCTTCTCCTGCAAAATCTGCTACAGGCAGCACATGTACTTGTCAACATCTACTTAAAGTTCCAGGAAGCCTACCAGCAAGTTTTAATATCTTTTTATTTCCGAGACTCTGGGGTTTTAATATTTAAGCTGGTATTCAACCAGAACAGAACCCCCAAGCACAATGTGCTGTGCAATTGAACAGAGGTTTACTTTTACTCATGTAGAAAACTGTCACTCTGTATTGGCATTTCAAACCAAAAGCTTACGGACAGTGATGCCACAGTCAGAAAGGAAGCAGAAGTGAGGCCTAGAACCCTTGGTGTTGGGATCAGGGAGGGTTTGCCTGTCATCTCAAGCATGGTCATACTGCTTTCTGACATTGTGCCAATACTGACCCAGTACCAACTGAAACAGAGAAACCTTTGTGGGAGAACCCACAAAAATCACAGCAGCATTTCCTGCAAGCACTACATTTTCCTAGTGACCCTTCCAAGCTTAGAAGCTTGTAGTTTTCCAAGTGGATTTGTGCCATTATAACACACAAACCAGAACCAAGTGGTGGAAACTAGTACAACAAAACATCCACACTCCTGATTTCACAGGTACTGTCTTCTTCATTTTTCCATATTCATTTTACAGCATTTCATTTCATTTCTATCACTAAAATATTCCATTGTTGAAAACTCAAAAAGAAAAACCCTGAGTGCATACACAGTAAAAGCAAGCAGAAAATACTCAAGAAAACATAAAATAAAATCTGCAAGTGTTATAACACAGTCTTTCAGACAATCTAGGAACCTGGAGTACCAGTCAGTGTGTGGTACACTTTTGGGAGTTCTAGCCTGGAAGCCAAATAGTCCAGGTTACCCCACAGATTTTCTGTATGAACTTGACCAGGTTCAGATCTCTGAAGATACACGTACATACAGCCTACATTCATTTTGAGCCCTAAAGGAACCGATACACATAATTTGTGAACTCACTCTCTTTTGAGAAAGGGAGTTCTCTCACAGTCATGCTGGGTTATAGTTCACTTTTTTACAGTCCTATTAGGTGATGGAGATCTTAGAAAGACATTTTCCCAAATGCTTTCACTCTGCTTTAGCCATGAAAGACATTTATCTTCCCTCCTTGTTTTTTTACTGCTCCTGAACATTCTGTAGGTTTTATACTTACTTTTTTTTTGCATGTGGTTTCTAACTCAGTCAACTTGCAACTCTTCTATGCACCTGTTTTCCTTCTTCATAAGGGTCTTCAGTTAAACCAGATCCCTGCAAGACAATATCACATATTTGGATTTGTCTCCCCTGCTTGTTCCTCCACAGGTTCTTTGTATCCACCAGCATATTAGACTTGATTATAACAAGCATTTGATAGTAACAGCATTATCCTCAATCTGTGTTGCATTCCTAAGAATATTTAATGCTTGAAATCCATTGCTTGGAGGCAGGCTTAGCTGAGCTGACTTCTGCAGTCCAGCTTCATTTCCCCTGTGCATCTGTGTTGCAATAGGAGACTGCAATGTTTAATGTCTGCACTGCCACTAGTCTGGAATAAAGGCAGTACAGCCTATGGCACAACTTGCTGTATGCTGAGGAATGCAACGCTGCAGCCATTTCATAACTGGGCCAGAACTTGTGACGTGTACAAACTATGTCATGAAAGGCTACCTGCCTTAGAGCTGGGTAGGTCTTCAGCATGAAAGGTTTTTGGTGAAATCATTTCCTTGCATGTATCTTGCATTTTCCCCCAAACCATCATGCTGTGAGCTTTGATCTGTGAGGCTGCCAATCTGAGCATCTTCCATTGTTACTAAAGGCATTCAAATTCAGTTAAGAGTGAATTGGAGTGTTGAGCATGCATTTGTATGTAAACCATTACTCTTCACATGCAGCAGAATATAGCCTTGAAATAAACATTTTCATCAAGGAGTAACAGATGGAAGTTCTTTTGTTTCCATTTTGTATTAACAGAAACTTCTCATTAAACTCTCGAAGTGTTACCATTGGATAGCTCTGTTTTACTCCTTGATGGGCATAGCCCAGCTGACTTTGGTGGGCTGATGCTCTGCCACACACGCTCATAGAAGTCACTAGTTCACCCCTTTACCAATCAGATTTTCTACCATTTGTTTCAATTTTCTGCTTTGGGTTGTATCTTCTGTAAAATTGTATTCTGACTTCCAATCAACATTTAATTCTAAGTAACAGAATTAGCCAGCAGGAAAAGGAACTCACAGAAACAGACTGAGCTGGCCCCGGCACACACACACACTCCACATACACCTGCAGAGATGAAGTTCCCAGTATGGGGAAATAGATAAATATCTGCTAGTATTTTTAAGTACTGCTGAAGGCAATTCAGTTGGTTGACTGGGAACTGGGAATGAACCCTGGATGAGCCATTTATCCCTATGTGTCAGCTGTGGCAATTTGTAATACCATTCTGAACTGTTTGCTTCATTACTGTAAATGATGGTCCAGCCCCACAAAGTTCCTGGGTGGAACTTAATATGATGTAAACACAAATACCTACTTACCTCTTTTTTTTCTCTCCTCCAGGAAGTAGAGAGCAAAGCAACTCGGGCATTCAGCAGTATCAGAGAGTTTTTAAGCTATTAAGAGAAGTTGTTATTGTAGGATTAACCAAAAGGTTTTACTAAGCAGTGATTTAATGATGATGATTAAACACTTACTAAACAATGACGACAAGGTGGTCAAACATTCTATTACTTACCACACTTCTAATAATTCAGCTAGCTTGTGTACAGTATGCTTTAGAGCTAACATAAAATGTCACTTACCTTGCTGTAGATACCAGATGCCAGGTAAGGGATCTCTTGACCTTGAGGAGTGGCCTTGTGAAGCACCCCTGCTCAAGGGTAGATCACCACTGTGCAGCCACTGCCATGCAGAACAGCACAACAGGCTCTGGGGCTGCAGATACTTGTAGTGTAAAGTGATTGCCTTGTACTCAAACTCCTCTCTGGTGGCAGACATAGAAGTTTTAGTTTTTATAGTTTTCTTAGAAGTTTGGTCTCAGTTCAGGCTGCTCCTGTTAACTCCCAATAAGACCCAAATACTGTAGGTCCCAGAGAAGATACAGCTTAGCATAATTTCTCAAGGTTTGCGCAGCAGGGCTGGCTGAAGCCAAGCCTCTTTATTGGTGATGCCAACAAAGGGTGTACCACTGACTCAGAGCAGGTGTGCCCATTACACAGTAAAGCCTGGGAAAGAGTTTTGGGAAAGAAATATCCCAATTCTTACATCTCCTCACCTTTGATGTAACTGTTCATGCTTCTGTTATACAGCAATGTTTCTGTTGTACTCCTAATAGAAAAAGATGGGATTTAGAGTCATTCACAAAGCTCCATGTAGCCTTGATTCTGGCTTTGACACCTTTTAAGTCCTCCCATCAGGACATGAATCCATAGCTTTTTACCTTTACTGTCCTATTCACTAGAACTGAACCCTCTCCTATATCTTCTGTTCTGCTCTCCTCACCTTTAAATCCTATGTCAGAATAGACCATATTGAACTATTCTTCTCTTCCTTCATCTACCTTATGCCCCTCTTCTGTATTTGTGTGGTAATTCTGTGGAGAAAGGAATGCCTATAGCTTATATGTATATTAAGTATGTCAAAACAATCATGGAGCTGAAAATGGCTACTCAGTAAACATCAAGATCTGGGCAATTTTAGCTTACTTATAGGCCTAGTATGTGACTTTAGCCTGTCCATTCTTCAAATTTCCTTCCCTAACACTGGAAATAAATACCATTAATGTATCCTCAGATGATAAAAACCAAGAGGACTCCATAAAGATAAATATCCTACATGTACAACACTTCTTTGTAATTATTAGTCAGAATTGAAAGGCTTAATAAAAAATCTCAAGACTACAAAAAACCAGATCAAACTGTAGTTAAAAGTGTAACTTTTCAGAGGTTCTGATTATTAATGCCTGTGGGGGGTCATCTGTGCACAGCAAGCTCTGAGGGGCTTCTTCACCTCACTAATGATATGGGTCAGCACCTCCTCAAACCGTACCTCCAGCTGCAGCAGCGTCCTGCTGTGGCAAAATAGTTCTTTGGGGCATAACTCTTGGAATATAATAAACTAGGTCTCATACAGACAAGCAGCATAATCTTCCCATGACTCAGCCCTGACTCACCAGGAGCCTTTCCCACATTTAGGGAAAACCATGTCATTCAAGCCATCTTTAGCACAGATGACCTTTTAAGTGAGATTGCTCAAAATATTTTGCAACTATTAAGAAAAGCAAACACTGAAAGATTGGCTTTCATAGGTGTCCCAGCCCAGCTTTGCAGGTTAGCACCCTAACCACAGACTAGGGATCAGGTCCTGAGGCAGCTGACAACACAGTATTTAACTGAAAATGAATAAAGTCAGGTTTCTGTTCTTGGTATTGACAGCAGTGAGACAACATTTGTGTAAAAGGAACAAGGTGAATTCAGGTCTGAGTAAGCATTTTTCCAACAAGTATTGCCTACTTAGCTGATACTTGAAGCAGCACATACTTCTCTGCTTGCCTTCCGATGGCAGGGAGCGAGAGTCTCCTGGTGGTGTGGGAGCGCACAGTGGTGCAGCCTTGGGTGGCCTGGCCTCATGGCACGGGTTCCCTGCACCCAGCACCCCAACAGCCTCCATCCCCCACAGCCCAGCAGGACAATGGGCTCTGCTGCCATGGGAGCCACCCTCACCAAGGAATCCTCCTTCCTTCTCTCTCCAACTCAGTCAAGCCTAGGTCATTACAGTTGGACTCAAATGCTTTTTGATTTGCTTTTGGTTGTTTTTTTTTGTTTGTTTTGTACCCCTTATCCTTATTTTGAACCCTGCAAACCTCCTTTGATTGAAGTTTTAAGGGAGGTTGCCTCATTGCATCCTGAACTAGACTTTCATTTTCATATTTAGAAGCAAGAATTTGTTGTTTTCTACATAGCCGCTGCCATCAGCAAAACCTGTTATCTGAGGTGGCTCAAGGCACAAAGGAATGACAGCTCAGTGGTAACATTTAAGATTCAGAACTTCAGTCGATTTTATTACATTCCATGATGAGTCAGATCCCTCTCCTAGAAATATGGAAAGGCTTTTTTTCTTTTCTTAAAATAGTTGTGCTATTTCACCTCAGAAATACTTAACACTCCTAAATATGAGCCACTGATATTCCTGCTTCCTTCCATTTTAATTTGCTTAATTAAAGCAGGGAACGCAAAAATGTGTTAAGAGAAAAGATTTAATATGATGCTCAGATGTAAATAGACCAGAATTATGCAAGTGTCGGAGTTTACAGTTCAGCTGCAGATTGTGGCTAGTTGGTTTTGTTTGTTTGTTTAATCACATCATCATTAATGAAAGTGCTGAGATTTCACGAAATTCAAGTATCCCAGGAAGATACATGAACACAATAATTCTTATTTATCTCACAGTTACCCATAGATTTGCCAACAGAGGGAGTCCTCTTACTGTCTACCAAAGCTTTGTGGAAGTGACGGTGTCCCTGCTGTGCAGCTATCATGGCACTAATAGCAAGGATGAAAAAGGTTTGCAAAAGTGTCACCTCAGGGTATTTAGCAAATCAAAACGTGGGGTAATATCAGACATCCAATCACTAGAAGTGCACTAGAGGATTCAAGTGGCTGTTTGCATTATTATAACAATTATATCTCTGGGCAGAGCTATGAAATATCTACGAGAGCAATTACTCTTAAATACATTGAGAAGAATTACGCCAGATAAACATATAGTTCCTCTATGTCTGCAAATCAATGTTCAGCTGTAAAACTCCTTTGTATTCTTTCCTGTTGTTGTAGTCATAGCTTGTCAAACAGCAACTATTCAGGCTGCGGTTTGGAGGAAAGAAAATAATTTTTAAACAAAAGAAAAAAAAATTTTTTCTACATTGTGATTTCCTTAAAGTATCATGTAATTTTAATCCAAACCAAACTAATTTTTATACAGCAAAATCTTCAGAACTTCACTTGCTTTTTCACCACAGAATAAACCAAACTTTCTTGTGAACTATGAAAATATTAATTTAGTATTTTGTAGCCACTGTTTGGATCATTACAGTTTCTGCTGCTTACCCCTTACATGAAGTGGCCATTTCCCTTCTGACTTGATGAAAGGACTTCAGCAGCTGATCTGATAATGATAAGAATCATGTTCCAGATCAGCATGGACTCTGTATCTCAGTGCATTTAAGGAAGAAAAAAAAAAGCAGGCATAACATTATACTTATTACATCAAAGTAAACTCTTGACAAATACAGTGTATTGCCAGGGCTAACAGAGTTTTGTGAAACATTAAGTAACAAAACCAAGAACTGAGCAGCAATCATGTTTACTTGCCTAGGGGTATGGTGATTTGCTAGCAGTAGCATAAAGACAAAAACATGAGGTTACAGTACATCTGTGCGACAGTAGCTCCTCCCTTCTCACAGAAGTTGCCATTTTTATGGCAGTCAAGATTGAAGTGCTCATTAAGCAACCCCCAAACCTCTGGGGTTTTTCAGCTTGATATATCCCAGTGAGTCTTCTAGAAAAATAAAAATACAAAGCCAGTATTACCTGCATCTATTCCATCCCCTCTCTTCCTTTTACTGGGAGCTGGATTTACACAGATTCCAGCAGCAGTCCTAACCTCAACCAATTATCTTCTGAAATGCATTCAGGATAGGTAAACCAGTGCCAAGAAAACTCACAACTGCAACTAACTTGAGCCTTATTGTTGATGGGAGTCAAATTGACATTTTTTTCTTCTTCATTTTCAAATGAGTAAAGTTCTTTTGTTTTATACTTCTTGTTAACATTGCAAACAGATCAGCTTTGCAAGTTTTGGACGTCTGGCCATTTTAGATAAACATTCCAACCTTTTAAGTGTTTACAGACTAAACTGTACAGCTAAATGTTTATGTTGCACTGAATAACTTCAGCTTCATATTTAACAGTGAGACTGCTAAAGTAATATTGTTTCAATCAGTAGGTGAAGACACATGCTACTGAAATAACCAAAATTTTAAAGGATGATATTAATACTAGTCTGTCCATAAATATTTAATACATGTCTATGTAGTAGGCTTTATAGTTGGAATATATAAAACTACCACTGTTTACAGGGTTTCTAATTTTAAACCTATTCCCAGACACTTTGAAAACAATTATCATAGCTTTTAGCTTATATGAAAACTAGAATGTAGCTTTTGGAGTTTCAAATAGTATATTCCTCCCATAATTCTAGTTTAATATGAAATAAATCTTTAGCCATGTATTTCAAGGAACATGGCCTCAGATATTGCTAGGAACAGAGTTTGGATCCTGTTATTGTACCTATTCAGGGCAAGAGTTTACCCTGACACGTGCAAAATGACATAGAGTGGAGAACTGATCTAGTCCAGAAAAGAGAATTTCTGGACCAAAATGTCTGTTCTCAATTAAATCTCAGTTTTAAATAACGATCTAGCTTTTGCCTGCTAAGATGAATTTGAATCATGTCTCTCTCTCCTTGGTATTTACATTTTTCTTACTCTTTGGGGACAGCAACAATATCTAATAGTGTGTAAATCTCAAAGTATGTCATTCTCTCCAAAACATCGCTTTGTTTGCAAAATGAAAACAGGCTGGGGTACAATACTGCTTCTAAGAAGGAGAAGAACAACATGAAGGGAGTTGCATAGTGGAATCAGCTTGTAGGCTGTGTTATTCATTGTGCAGCTTCTCATGTAGAAACTTTCCATGTTAAAGCCATACGATGCAGATGAGGATATTTCTTAACTTCTGTGGTTAACTTGTGTGTTTCCATTTCACTGTGAGTTTCGGCTGGAAGTGTTTTCCACAAGGTCAGGAGAGTTTGCCCTGGATCAGCTCCTCTAGGGATCATACCATGCTACATTTCCTGTTTTGCAGATAACAACACCATAAGCTTTCTCTAAGACACAAGCTGTATGTGTAAGTCTTCTGAGCAGAGCCACGACTGTATTATTGCAAGAGTCAGACAGTCCAATGGAAAGAACTCTTGACTGAAACCTTTCCCATCTTTCTATCGAGTCCTTCAGAACCTGAATTCAAGCCGACTGTTCAAACAAGCTGAATTCAAAGAGCGACCATCTCAAGGTTTAAACTGGGTTTTCAAATCCTTGAGTGTAAAGTAATCAAATATAGCATTTAAGTTTTGTCTTTTGTCCATTGCTTAGGCAAGTCAATTTTCACTGTGTCAGCGTTGTTACATTAGCACTTGTCAAGTCTGGTAACATGAAGTTAGCTGAGACTCAAAACAGATGCACCCTTTCTAATGAACCCAGAGGTAATCAGGCAGCAGTTCCTGAACCAGCTGATAAAAGTGGCATCACTGTTCCTTTTTCACAAACTACTTCACCTATGCTTAAAACAGCTCCTTACCACAAACAACTTTCTGAAAGTTCCAAGTTATTTAGAGGTTGAACCATGTCAAGTGATTTACAGTAACTATGCTGTATTGAAGATACATTTAACATTTTCAAAGGAACTAACATCTGCAAGAGTTTTCTGTTAATATATTGTATTGTAAAAGGATATTTTTAAAGAGATGGCAACAGTAAAAGCATGGAAATTACAAAGGGAAGTGTAAAGGAAATTACTATCAAGAAACATAGTTTTGGGGTTTTCTTAATCAGTTCAAGTGGAGATGCAATATAGACATCCATTTGAAAGTCCTGGTGATGATCTATGAAACAGAGTGCTATAATTTTAAGATGGCTTATATCAGCCAGATTGAAGACTTGACATAGATCTCACTTTTTCTAAGACTGCTGGAATCACAGTTCAAACCAGAACATTGCATCCCTTATGCACATTTCTATTGCTGTCTGGCCATAGAGAATCTTTGGAGCATCTCAAAGATAAGAAACAAATTGTCTGAAATGGTCAGGTTTGTCCTGACATGATCTTGAAATGAAACAAATATAAAGGAGGACTTTTGACTAATCAATAAAATCCGATAATCCTCAAAATTGGAACCTTCCTGTGAGAAAATGCTTGCAGTATGTGGGACAGAACAGCAGGAGGGGATCAAGGCAGCCTTCGTTTTTGGGAGCTTCAGCCAGCAGGCAATCTCAGCCATACCAGGACTGGGAGGCTTCTGCATCCTCTCTCCCTTCCTCCCTCCTGCTTGGTGATTTCTGCATTATTATCACCCCTAAGGAAGCTCTGCCTTGGAGGAGCCTGGCTTGCATGCTCCTGCAATTAGGAAAGGAAACCATTGACAAAGATGATCCAGAAACAGCGCATTGTACTGCAGGATATTGGTATCTAAGCTTAACATTTGGGGAAAAAGTTCAAAGGAAGAATTTTAGAAAATATATACAAACATCATCTTTCCTTTCTGGTATTTTCAAGGATCCTGGCAACTTAGTATTTCATCAGTAAGCCAGTAGCCTGTTCCAGCTTCAAAGATGGACCATCTCACTTCACACACAATGAGAAACAGGTATAGAGAACAATCTGATGTCTGCTTGAATCCCTCAGCGAGCTCTGTGCAGGCAGATCCATAAACAGTGTGCAGGGGCTGCTTGCATGAAATTCAGTACAGGGCTGGAGCTGAATTCCCTGTTCTGTCAGCTGTTGGTAGCGTGCAAGACCCCAGCTAGTGAAGATCAGATCAAGCCTCAACAGGCACATGCTCACCTCTTAAAATAGTACAGTCTGGCAATGAATTGTAAAAAGGCAAAGATACACATGCTATAAAACTTAATTACCATTGCAGCCCGTGTCATTGCCTGCCATTGCACATGATGCATAGTAAAGGACAGGTTTGATCCAGGACTCTGATAGATCAGCATGGTGACTTTCCACCCTGGAGTACCCTGAAAAAGTATATCAAAGGAGAGATTTCTATCTACTTTCCTATAACAAAATATTTTTGAAGGAGTGAGATTATAGATGCTAGAAAGAGGGAAGATACACCATCGATTCATCTAGTTATATTCCATACCCAAACAAATCTGATCTCAACTGTACATTTATGCATGCTGCAGCCAAACTACTCTGTATGTAAAAAATATATTCCACTGCCTTCATCTTTTCAGTCTCACAGTGTTCACCACCAACAGAGTAGAGAAGTTTCCCTTTCCTGACTACAACCTGACAGTCTCTGTTATGCCACTCTTTAATTCTCACTTCACTCACCAATGTTTGAGTTCACCAAGTATTAGCTGGCATTTACCTTGAATTCTCTGCAGGGGGACTTCAGTTCTTTGAGGGTTTGAAAAAACCTATATTCCCTATTCATGGCTCTACTCATGTACTATATGAAGTGCTAGCTCTGTGTATATTTTCTAGTCTGTCCATATTTTCCAAATATAATAACTGGGTACTGGATATCAATTCAATGGCCAGTTTTGATCATTACCTTCTGCACCTACAACCCCAAGCTTGCATCATATGTATTTCCTTGCCAGAACATTGAATAAACCTGCATATGCTATGACATTATTGCCATCCTTCCATTTTTTAGTTTCTAACTATCCTTCCATAAAATAATGACAGCATATAAGCTGCATGATCTATGGCAAAGCAATGTTGTTTATTTCTTCTTCAGGGATCGCATTTGCACAATTATTTCTCAGTCCATTCTAACATTTACAGTTCCTCTAAATATGGTACTATCTGAATATTTTACTAATATGCTGCTCCTAGTTTCTTTTACAATAGCCTTATGATGTACTTTCATTTAATGTATTTAAATCAGTAGTTCATGTATGTAAAAAAAAAAGAATATGCATTTGTTCAGTGTTATCTCCCACTATACCTTGCATTTGCAATCTATTGCTTCTAACCTCGAGTTCAACTCTAAGTTTATTATACTGTCGGTTTTTAAAATTTGTTTGAAGCTTATCAATTGAAAGTCTATGGTCCTAGTAGTGGAAGCTTCAGAAATAGTTTACTTACCATCTATGTCAAATTAGACTCTCACTTCTAGCTCTGTGATCAGGAATAGAAGAACTGAGCAACTTCATTTTTAAAATCCTTTTTCCAGGATTTGGGGAAAGGTAAGGGGAAGGCTTTAGTTGTGCAGCCACTTTAGTAGATACAAGTTATTAACAGGAATGACTTACCTTCTTATAGATATGTTAGGAGTAAGACATGATTTATTTTTAAAATAATCTAGTATTCATATTAGCTACTAGTGTCTAAGAGCTTGACATGAGCAAATCACATAAAACCTAAGCTGAATTACACGGATAAGAGAACTTTTGTCAGACTATTGCACAAAACAGTGTCTGATGTGTTTTAAGAAAGTTTACATGCAAAATCCACTTGGATTTCTAGTCAACAAAGGCCCTGTGCAGTGGGGGAGCTCTCTCCTCAAGATAACCCTTTAACAGGCTCTCCGTTGGAAACTGAATATGCAGAGGGATAGGAATAGAGTGACAGAGAATGCCTGCTTAGAACAAGAGAAAATAGCAGCTGCTGCTATGACTGCAATGCACTTGTGCTAGCAGGACAGCTTGAAAGTCGCAAGGGACTAGCAAGCACTACTAACTTATGAAAAAAAATATAAAACATCTAATGCAGTGCCTAATTTTGTGTGTTTAAGTTCTGCTGAGTGACCAGCTGAACACAATGAAACAAGGACAGGCTAAAGAGAAGCCGCAGAAGATTTAGATGAAATTTTGAACAAGGTTCTAGCTCTACTCCCAAAGTCAAGTGAGCTCTTACTAATTCTGTCCTTAATAAATTATCATTTAAATTGACACAACTACTGATCCTATTACTGGTTAAGTACAAAAGTCACTTTAAATGTATAATAATTTCACAAGCAGTGATATTTCCATTCAACAGGCCATCTGATGTCTGCAGTTCAAGACTAGGGCACAGCACTTCTGGCAGAAAAAACAAAATTAAATAAAAAATTTCAGTCTTCAGTGTTAAGTGCAGTAAATTGATAATTAACTGCTTAACATGGTGTGTAATGAAAGGTCGAGGGTAAGGTGAAAGAGATGACTTTCACCTCTGCTACAATTTGATAGCAGGAAGATTCCTTTAGAACCTAGAGATTTATGTAGGTTGTTGGTTGAAAAAGAAACATTGTGTGGATTTCTATGAGGCTTCTGTGAGAGGCAACAAAAGTTGTTCTTTCTGAGAAATGTACCCAGAATGAGAATATCTCCTGCTGGATAGCTTGGACAAAGAGCTGGGACTGCCAAAAGCTGTGGAAAGCTGCCAAAGGACAAGGAAGAAAATAAAGCAACAGAAAAGTGCTAACATTTTATCAACAAAATCTTTAGGGTAGAGAAAGCAAACTTGCAAATACCAACAGTCACTGTACATGAACGGCCTGAAACAGGAAAGAGCAGAAATTCCAGCTCAGGAGTGCAGTAAAAGATTTTGCACAGGAAATGGAGAGATCACATTACCATCAACATTCAAAATGTTGATTTTCAGAGAGGGCCCAGATAGACAATAAAATGAACAGTTACAGTCCTGTAACTCCTTTTAATACTATGAATAGTAAAAAATGTAACATCTAACCTGCAAGAACCCTTATGGATCACTGTCTGCAAATAGCATGGAATAGTCACACACTTCACTCACTCAAGTGGGATGCAGGCACATCAGTCTGCAGACAATTTCAGGAAATGTTTTGCTGACATTCACCAGCATCTGAGCTTTGTTCAATCATTTCCTGGGTTAGAATAAAATTTGTATCAACTGTTGCATAAAAATAAGGCTAAGCAATTAAAACTCCTATGCAAGGCTACAATCTTGCAGCCACTCAATTGTTACGATTATGACTTCAAAAGTAAACCCAACTTTTTCCTCCATACCCAAGATAAGTAGAAAAACCTCAGAAAACCTCCACCAGCATATTTCCAGAAAATACAACCAATGACATAGTGTTGGTGAAGCAAGAGACTGTTCAAGTCCTGTCCTCAAATACACTGATTTTTCTTCATTCCAGCAAGCATTCTCACATATGCTTTTACAGGAGTTTGGGAAGGAATTTCAAAGGAATATCTTCATGTTTTTTTCTGCTCTCATGTAATCAGGCCTGGCTTTAACAAGAAGTTACACTTGACTGTGGAAACTGAGCTGCTGCATTACTGCCACAGAGAGATTAGATATTACTAAAATTAAGAACACAGAGCCACATGTCATGCTTTGCAGCATAGTTACTTCTCTCATTACAATCTTTAGCATATACTTCTTCAGTAGTATGCAATTCCGTGTATTTACACGGAATATGTGTCTGTGCATTTGTATTTGCATATGCATTCTATGTTCCAAACAAATGTGGCTGTTACCATACATACCTGCTATTTGAGTTATTATTTTAGCATTAGCTGCACAGGACTAATGGTATCCTGCTTTATTGTTTGGAAGAGGCATATAAAATAATAAGAAAAAGTGGCACTGATTGATTTGCATGGTTAGTGAAAGCAGTCCTGTGTAAGGATCTCTTGATTACCACAGACTGTATAACTTTCAATAAAAAGCATTCAGTAGCTGGCACTGAACTCTACGTGGCAGTAATGTACCAGCTCAGTCTGTACAGCCAAGGTTTAAAATAGGTAGGGGATTACATGACGCAGGTGTAAATTAGGAAGATATTAGGACTTGACCCTGTGAAGCGTGAGAAAAAGAAACAACCTGTGAAGCAAATTTAAAGAATACATGATTTACCACAATTTAAGGAAGGCATATCGTTCTCCTGCACAACTATCAAAAATTCCCCTTCATCTCTCTGAGAATGTGTTCATGGTTGCTGCAGTCTTAAAAATCTGCTTATATTTTTGTGGTCATCCTGTCTGACTTTGTAGGATCTTTTGGAAGAGAGCTCTACAACTTTCCATCCTAAGATATCTGATAGCTACACTAAAAATAGCCCCATGGCAATGCCCCTGTTGAAGATACACCTACTGGTATGTGTCGTGCTGATCATAGTTTAGAATCCTCTTGGACACTCAAACTACTGCTGATGCCCCAGGGGCTGTAACAGAATGAGTCTCAGTGTGCTCTTTAAACAATCATTAATAACTTATGCCCATAATAAACCACATGAGAGTGTATCTATTTTCTGCACATCAAGTATATTCCAACTTAGTGTTCTCTGACCACATGAGGGGAGGAGGGGGATGCAAATCAGCAAGGAGAGGGTACAAAGAAGATCTTAGCATTGTTTTCACAGCTGTGGTGTCATGTTTTCCCCTTGCATTACATTCTCCAGTATTCCTGTCCCAACCAGTTAAATACTCCACAAATATCAACTAATTTACCTCTGATCATTCATTAAGAACCGATAGTTATAAGAGCTAGGCAGAGTCCTGTTTCTATGGATATCCACTCAGCTTAGAGAAATGTGAACTGGTCTCTCACTAGGGTTTTTCCTGAAAACCACCTCACCCAGGCTGCTAGGATGTACAGCAGTAACCCAGGTACCTCAGGAGACACCTCCACAGCTTCCCTATGGCAGTCAGCAGCAGCAAATGCTGTTACAGCAGGAAGGCTTCCTGACATGTTTTGCTTTGTAGTTTTTTCATATACATCAAATAATTGGACTCTGTAAGAGGTATCAAAGATTATAACAAAATAATTAAAAGGCTTGGAAATGTGCATCTCTAAAACTTATCATAATTTCTCCTTTAAGGAAGCTTTAAAGTATCTAGGTGTTATTCTGACTAAAACATCTATCAAATTCTGGAGAGTTTAGGCCTACATTTCTGCTCTGCTCTATGAGCCAGCACTTTCTAGTTTATTGCTTGAAAAGACATTCCTGCTTTTATTCAACTAATAAAATGGAATTTCTGGAGCAACTAAACTGAATTTTTAAAAAATAGCATATATTCAAACATTCAGATTAGTCACTAGATATCTTGGTCTTGCTTTTTCTTTTATGTTTTTTAGCAGTGTAATTATTGCACAGATGAACTTTCCAAATGGAAACCTATAGAACAACAGTCAGGCTTGGAAAAGTCTAGGCCATTTTCTTCTTTCAAACAGAAGTTTGTAAAAATATCTTATTGGAGAAAAAGGGAAACTGAGGCCACTTTAAAATATGAGCAAGAACCAAGCTAATGATACTGCTCATGAGCTAAATTGCCATGAAAATAATATGCACCAAAGGCAAAGAGGGCAATGGACTAGGTAGAGTGAGGGGGAAGCATCTTGAAAAAATGAGAACATGTTTGATAGGATCTTCCCATAAGGGGTAGAATATCACTCCTTTACCCTAGGAGCCTTTCATTACTGCTTTCCAACTGCTGACTTCAACCTCAAGTCCTGTTACCCATGTATGCACAATTTTGGTCAATTTATTCTGCAAGAGTTGCCTCAATTCAACTGTTAGAAACATAACAATGTTACAAATATAACAGCGTCAAAAGGTAACAAGTGCATGTACTGCAGTACATCACTCACCTTTCTAGAGCTCCATTCGCTTCTTGCAGGTGTGGAATTCAACACATATTATTATTATTATTATTACCTGTCCTTAAGCTGGTAACATGGAGAAGGTCTGTCCTCAGCTTTGAGAGTACAGGTACAGGGAAACAGGAAAGAGAAGGAAGTCATTAAAGGATTCCGATTCCAGGGACTTGAACTTCAAGTTCTACTTCGAGGTTTTTTTGAGAAAGCAGATGATAAAATTCCCCTAATTACCTCTAGAAAAAACCCACATTCCTGCAAGGTCAAAAAGGTACACAAAATATGATATCCAAAAGCAAGTAATGCAGTTGCAGTTCATATTAAAAGGAGTTTGGAGCCAGCCTGATCCTTCCATGTGCTCCAGGCAATCCAATTTCTTGGATATACAAACAAAAGCAGATGTGTTGATTTTTAGTGGGAAAGTGATTTATCTCTATATATGGTATCAGTACTAGAATACTGTGTACAGATGACATCCACATTTTAAAAAGACCAGATGTAGTTTGGAAAGGAGTGTAGCAGGAAGGAAACACTTGAAAAATTAAAATAAAAATAATTTAGAATTAATTT